>MEHQ01000817.1:132410-186375 GCA_008828725.1 Saccharina japonica
TTACTAGTGGTACCCCGAAACCACGCCAGGGCGGGGCCAGTATAAAGCGGACAGAAACAAAAGTACAAAATAAGAACTGGGTCACGATCCACACACGCAGTCAACCACGTATCAACCGACCCACCGACACCCACCCACCCACACCCACCTACTCTCACGTACTTACCAACATCCACTCACATCACTCACACCCACCCACCCAACCACCGACCCACCCACCCAACCACGTACGTACGTGCGCACCAACCGATCGACACACACACGTACCAACCGATCCACCCATCCGCAATCTACAACAACAGCAGAGTGAAATCAGTATACAGCAGCACCAGTACGTACAGCGATAATAATAGTAGTAGTCCTTATATAATAACCCATCTACAGCAGCAATAACAGCAGCAGCAGCAGTCCAGCAGTACGACTCGTACGTACGTACAGGGTGAGAGAGAAAGAACCAACGCGCCGTCAGCAAGGATTTGACGCCCGCACAACGCACATGTGATTTTGTTCATTGCTTGCTGCTGATCTCTGCGGTCGCCATGGCTGGCGGTCGAGTAAAATCATTTGTGCGGGGTGGATACACATAAAGGAATGATCGTACCACGTAGGGTGTAATATGGCAAAGCAACCACGGAGCAGTTACATACGCCCATTGCTGTCTCTGGAAATGGCCACAAGGGAAAACAAAACAGTATCACTGAAAGTCCGCCTCACAAGTGGTTCTTAGTAGGATGCAGCTCGCTTTACATGCGACTCGCCAACAAAACTAACGGCGCCTCGCGCTTGATGGAAGCAATTTCGGCCAGGTTGATCAAAACTCGACGTACCCGTCCCGGATTTGTACGGATGCGAAGGTCTAAGGTCATACGACTACGGCCATGCATGACTAGAGTACACCCCTCCTCCGATCGAAATATTGGACGCCGAAGGGCCCTCTTGAGGGCCCCGCTGGACGGCAAACGGGAGCATTTTGTAATAAGTTAAAAAAAAAACGAAGCGAAAAGTGAATAGTCAAAGGGGGGTATACCCCTCCTGGACTTTCGGCACTTTGACAGTAAAGCAAAACACGCCCACGGCAGGGGGGTTCCACGTGCCCAAACTTGCCTAAAATGCAATTATGACGCGTTGGCCAGACGCCCGCAGCCCATCCCGAGCACGCACATCTATTTTTTTTTCGGGCACGTTCTTGGGCCTAACAGGACCGCGGCGCAAGCGGGGGCACTAAGATCCCCTCTTTTGACTACAAGTTCGGCGGATATATTCCCACAAATATACTACAGTAAATGTATTTACTACCACCAATTGACCACCATTTGCCCGCACTTCAACAGAGACATACCCCTTTTTAACAACTTATGACACCCTCAAAAGCGACTACGAGCTGGTTCAGGCATATCACCCAAAATTTCGTCAGTCACGAATGCCGCATGCAATAGCAACTCAAATGTCACATAGTTGGTATCATACTGACCGCCATGAACAGTGGAAGAGGGTTAAATCGCAAGTTTTTTGTTTAAGGACCTAGAACTGGCGGTTCCGCCGAAAATGTGGCCCGACCAATCACAGGCCTTCAAAGTGGTCAACAATAGTCTGGCGTTTCCGCAGTAAAACATGTTTTCCCCCAAAAACAAAAATCTGAACGAGCCAAGGCATATTTGTACAAAGTTTCACGCATTTTTTCGAAGATCTGACTGCGTATGGTCATATTAAGTTATATTTAACGCCCAAAATCGATTATATACTAAAACTAGGTAATTACGAGGCAACGCCAATTTTTGCACTTTTACCGCACATCTTTTTTCGCCGGAAATTTTGGATCTCGTGCGACCCAAATTTCCCGTTAAAGTCTCGGGTAGGGCGCATAAAACGTGTGCCAAATTTCAGGGTCTATCTCCAAAATTCGGCGTGGACATTGGCCACTGACTGAATTTTCCGCGGTATACTTGAGAACCAGCCTGTACAACTAAACACATTCAGGACACCGCCCAACAACAACTCTACAAAAAAAAATATATATATACCTCGTAGACCAAAAAAATATCTCTTTGATTCTTAGAAAACATGACGGGATATTTGGAAGACATACGCGCTGGGGCAGCCAAGAAACTTACAAAGCTTCCTGAAGCCGTATCCCGTGAACCACTGCGAATTAGGCTACCAATGTTTGAAGCGCCAACCCCGACATACCAGTGCTTGTGCAAAAAACAAATGTGTAGGAAAAATTATAACTATATTTTTCTCGACTCGAACTCGCCGAGATATCCGCGAAAACTCAGAAACATTCTTTTCATTCCAATTTCGTATAAAAAAATGTCCTTTTCGATCAACTTGAAATTTGGTGGAGACGCCGCCTGCCCTCTTTGATAGTTTTCTTTCAAGTAGTTTTGATCGCTTTTGCATTTTTTTTCGATTTTTGGATCGTCGTATTTCTCTCGAGGATAAAAAAAAAAGGGGGCAGGCGGCAAGTGTGTTTATTATTACAGTAGAATATGATCTACACTGTGTCCAAATTCCAGGTCCAAATTCGTTAAATTGATCGGGGCATGGCCAATCTGCTTTAAAGCATTATTTTGGCTGGTCCAGCTCGTATCATATCAAAGATCGTGCGTAGAGTGCTTGGTTGTTGGGTGCTTGGTTGTTCGACGGGAGGGCCGATGGGGACACGAGCACAACGCGCAACCAACAGTCGTTCGTCTTCTGATGAGATGCCTTCCTCCTTTTTTTCCGCGTATCTATGCCTTGTACCTGTCCCCAAGACCGCTAGGAGACGTATGATACTTACTACCGGTGTTTACCAACACTGACGCCGTTTGCCTCCTTGGGCTGTGCCTTACGCTCATGTCCCCATCATCCCTCCCGTTCGGCAACCAAGCACCGGCACCCAACCCACGACTTATGATATGATAAAATATGCGTACGAGTGTCTTCCGACTATGCCGTTATATTTTCTACGAAGCAAATATTTCATTCCGTCTGTATATATTTGTTGTACAATTGTTGAGCCGGGATTTTTTCGGAGACAAATGACCGCAACTACCTTTCTGGATGTTCCACTTGTGGTCTATTCTCGAGTTCAAAAACTTGTAGACGCTTTTGAAACTGGCAGAAGTGGTTGAAAAGGGAAATGTCTTCGGGCATTAGGGGGTAAAAGGTGGTCAGTTGGGCGCAGTAGACATAAAATTATAAAAATTGCGGGGTTATACCCCCACCTAGCATGTGGTTAAAAGAGGGTCTATTTGCCCCCTACTGAGTCGCACTCTTGAAGGCCTAAGTACGTGCCCGAAAAAAGAGAAAAAGGGGCGAGTGCGCTCGACATGGGCTGCAGGCGTCTCGCCAGCGCGTCGAAATTGCATTTGAGGCAGGTTTGGGCACGTGGGAGCTCCGGCCGTGGGCGTGTTTTGCTACCACCAAACAGCAAAAAAAAACAGAGGAGAATCCCCCTCTTTGATAGGGCTGTGAGTTGGCTGGAGTTCCCGCCAGCCAACTAACTGACTTTACTTGACTAGTAAAGCCAGCCAACTATTAATAGTCGACTAAAATCAGGCCTATTAATACTCGACTAAAAAAGCCCCCCCCGGCCGAGGGGGCCCCGCTGGAGGCGCCCCCGGAGGGCCCGCCTGAGGCGCCTCCGGAGGGCAAAAACACGCTCTTTGGCTTCATTTTACACACAAAAAGCATTATAAATGGGCCAAGTTTATCTCAGGTTTTGATCACGAAACAGGTATATTTCTAAACTTCGTTCCAGTTTGTCGGATATATCGTGTCCTCCGAAAGTGAAAACTAATTGATGACTTGAATTATTGTGAAATAATTAAAAAAATGGTGTTGTATCGTAGGCTTCGGAGAATGTACGAAACGGGGGTCGGGTGTCGAAGGAATTATAATGATTTGTTCCCGCAAGAAAATATTGTGTTGATTTGAAGGGGATGCGGAAAGGTTGGTCCAGTATATTTTATTGTGTTTGTATCGCAATCGAATGAGCATCATTCGCGTTGCTAGTCTCCAGGCTTAAAAAAAAATGCAAGTACTCGTATCTGTCCGGCGTTTTTTCTGCGGGCTCAGGGGTAGTTCCTCGTTGTTTTCAATGTTGCACAGATCCTCCGAGTACCTTGGAGTAAAGTAAGGAGTATATTGGAGATAAAGTATCTCAGGTGCTTCGTGTACTCGGAGTATTTCGGGGTTCGATACTCCGGGATACTGCTCGTACTCGGAGTATTTCGGGTATGAACACTCTCGATATTTCGTGTCCATGGAGTATGTCGGGTTTTTGGGGCTTCAGTACTGCTCATACTCCAAGTACTCCGAGTACTCAGGCCGCCAGTACTCTAACTCGGAGTACGGAATGTACTCGGACTCGGAGTATACTCGGAGTGTGAAGTACACATTAGGAGCAGCTTTGCATCATTAACAAGACTCGGCCGTCATTGCACCCAGGTTCTGGGGTCATGTGACTGGCGTTTATAGCATTTCAAAATTCACAGATGCTCCCATTACCTCGGAGTATAATTAGAGTGTTCTCGAGAAACAATAAGGTACTTTGTGTACTCGCGGTATTTCGGTGTCCAATCCCCTCGATACTCGGAGTACTCCGAGCAATTTACATGTTTTTACTCCGAGTACTACTCGCTGTATTCGAGTATAAGTACTGCTCATCCTCCCAGTATACCCGGAGTATTTGGGCCTTCAGTACTGCTTATACTCCAAGTACTCCGAGTATTTAGGCAACCAGTACTCTAATACTCTCAGTACTCGGAGTACAAAAAATACTCGATACTCCGATTATATACTAAGAGTATCGAGTATACAGCAGTATAGAAACAGCCGTAATAATAAGGCTGGTGCTGCTGCTGCTGTAAAGTCTGCGAGTACATACGGAGAGGCCAAAATCTGACGACTTGGGCCATCTGATTATCAAATCGAAAAAATTCCGGTCAGATTTTGCACAATCGGACTGCATAGATAGAACGGTGCTTTCGTTTTTTACATCGAAAAATACAAATCTGAAGCTCGATATCGAACCGCATAGGAAACGGCCTTTTGAGAATCCGATTTTCAAATCGAAAAATGGAATGGTCTCAACATTCAAGATGTTATCCCTGCTGCTGCTGCTGTACCGATTTAGAATAGTCATGGTTGGTTGCTGTTGTTGCGAAGTACAACAGAAGTTGGTCTTGCCGTTTGCTCAAATATCTGCACGTATGATAACAACAGATCCGTGTTTTCTCGCATAAAAATACTGTTTTGATTTTTGAACTAGGTCGCTGAAAAATCGATCGGACCATAATCTGAAGCTCGAAAATCGAACCGCATAGGGAACGGCCATTTTGATAAGCTGCTGTTGCTGCTGCTGCTGTATGTACCGATTCAGAGTCACAGTTACTGTTACGAGCTGACGAGGCGGTCTATAGTGCGGCGTGGTATGTGCTGAGACTCATCACAACCCGCCTTCCCCTGTTCAAATAAAATATCAATCATAGATGTGGAACTCCCAAAGGTCAGACAGTGCTCGGCGTGTTTGCGTGTTGATCTGCTCGGTGCTTGCTGCTGTCCGCGGTGTGTCGCACACACCCCACCTCTGATGCTGATACTCCGCAGAGGCGCATGGTTTGTGCTACGTCGTAGGAGGTCGAGGCGTGCAAAAACTAGCGCGACGCTGCTGCTGTACGCCAAGAACAGGCTTTGAGGGTCGAGCGGACGAGGGGGTACCCGGGGTGTGATCTATGAGGGTCACTCATTCACTTGATCATCTCGGTCACTGTTTGGGGGTCACTTATTCACTCCATTATCTCGGTCACTTTTTTCACGGGAAATCTGTCACGGGTTTTGAATTTCCAAATGACCACTCCAGGCAGACTGGAGAACTGCTTGCCCTGGCGGCAGAGTTGCGGCAATGTCAAAAATATATATTATGGTGGTATGAATACAGCGAAATTATGTACTTGATAGGGAGTCACACTACTGGCAATGCTACGTGTGCCTCCGGAAGTACTACAAATAGGCACTTTCCTGAAGAACGTAGACTGGTATATACAATGGACAAAACAGCCTAGCGCTCCAGTACGTGCTAGTAGCACGCGGGTGTCTAGATAAACAGGATAAACACGATCATAATAGCAGGTATTAGCGTTGCGAGATAACTATGTAGAGCATTTGTCAACAATTATGTACTATTATTGTGGGTAAATATATGAATGCACTCATTCCTTGTGTTGTGTTGCGTCATGGGTGTCATGATATGATTTGCTCCCGCTGGGTCGGCGTCGACATCAGTAAATATGGTTCAGTTGTGAGACGGCATTGTTGTTCATGTCTTACGCAGAGCCTTCGTCGGACATTATTCCGTTCATTATTTGGCGCTACGAGAGGCCTGGCATGATTGCTCACGTGTGATAGACCATGCCCATACAGAATTTAACTGCGAAGGGGACATGGCTATAGTGCCATTAGTTTCCTGTTTTCGACAACGGTGGATGTGTCGCCATATTCATACGTGCTGTCATGCGTTGTTAGTTCAGCCTGGTGTTATTGCTTGCCTAGTGGCTGGTCCCCAGTGTAGTGTGATGTGCTAATGACGACTACAGCAGATAATTCGTTGAGTTATTTGGTCAATATTGATTTGCCGGATTTTGCTGCGACTTGGATTTGGTGTTATTGATGATGTGGCTGGTGACTGGAGACCACTACAACAATATGCGTCAGCAAAAAATATATTCGTGAGAGCTATGTACAAGTATGGGATTGAAGAGGCGGTCACACCGCCCGCACTGTCGAATGCAGTCTTGATCAACCGGCAATTTGGGCACCGTAGTAGTAGTAAAATTGTTAAGTTACTTACTTGCGGTTGGGCATGCGAATGTACGCATTTTTCTGTAAGTTGTGTTTACCTGGTATCGCGGTTTTGCTCGGCTGGACACTACAATACAGTGGAGATCACCACTACGACTATGGGAGGCAGAGGAAGCGTACGATTCACAAAGGTGACATGTACGCAAGAGAAAAAACGGTGACTTTCGTTTGTGGTCGATCGGGATCTAGCGGTATTGCTCGCTTCTTGTGATTGGCCCGATTGAGGATAAGATCTCTGCCTTCCAGTGATTGGCCACATATGGACATTTACTTGATAAACGATTGTGGAAGGCACCCCCCACCCCACTCCCCCGTCTGTCACTCTGTTTTGACTTCCACCACAACAAGCCTGACGTCTTTATTCACACCTCCCAGCAAAAGATCGCCCACCACCGACTGCCTACACCTGAAACGTATGGTACGTCAAGGCGCCATCGCCTTCAACGTCTTGCAGGGGACCAGCATCGTTGCCATCGAAAACGGCTCGTAGGGAATCCGTGAAGCGGCCAAGGCACACGGCTCGAAGTGTCAGCCGGGTGGAGTGGGGGAAGAAATTAAGCCGAAGTCGTGGATGATTCCTACCACGAACGAAGAGCACGTTGGCAGAAAATTCCAGGGCGTACGTAACAGTGCAGCCGGCGACGTCGGTCGACGTCTCAATTAATGAATAATTCTTGCCCCTTTAGCAGAATTATTTAATTGAATGCACCTCCATGTATGGAATCCGTGAAGCGGCCAAGGCATACAGCTCGAAGTGTCAGCCGGGTGGAGTGGGGAAAGTAATTAAGCCGAAGTCCTGAGTGGTTTCTACCACGAACGAAGAGCACGTTGGTGGAAAATTCCAGGACGTACGTAACCGTGCAGCCAGCGACGTCGGTCGACGTCTCAATGGCTAAATACTTCCTGCCCCTTTTGCAGAATTCATTAATTAAATACACCTCCATATTTTCCCTCTTTCGCTAAATAAATTAATTATACCCCCCCATACCACGAACAACTTACTCACAGTAACACCGTAAACATAGTGTTAGACAGAACTCAGCATTTAGACAAACAGCCTAACATAGTGTAAGGTATCAGAGACTCCCCTTAGCCCAAGCCGTCAATAACGTCCTCGCATATCGACAAGAGATGCACAATAAATATATGGTACATACTTGTGCGGCAGGCAGTAGCACATCACCAGTACAAACTAAAACTAGGACACAACCTGGACTGGGATCGACCAAACTAGACTAGGATCGACCAAAATAGATTGGGATCGACACACAGCTCAGGGCGAGCATGGCTCTAACACTCGAGCCAGACGTGCTCATCATCCAGTTGACACACTCATGACGGAGACATACTTGTATTATTACAGTAATACCACGTTGGGACAAAGTCCCGCCATCACAGCTGACCGCATGAACCAGCAGACCAGAGTTCTACCTTTTACTTTTATACTCGTATGGTCCGTCCGGCGATAAATATTTCCAATGCCGTTTACAGTCATCACTCATCATGAAAAATACATTTTTTTAACGCTACAACCATATTCGTGACCGCAAAGACAAGTTGAATCGATGCTGAGAACGAGAAAGAAACTGAATTTCCACTCTACATTCAAGTAGTTATGCAACAGTGCATCGAAAAATATTTCTCCAGGCTGGCCAAAATCGACCAAAAGCAGTCATTTTGGGCTAAATGATTATCTCAGGCAATTTATTGTTGCTGCAAACGAAAAAAAAAACGACCTGGAGGTGTGGACGAGAGCAATCGTTTGCCGTACGATATTCTATTTGTATATCGCACGATTTGTCAAACAGTAGTAACCAGGGGAAAATGACGTTCATTGTACATTGTTTCCCTCATATCTCTCTCGCAAGCTGTTATTTTTTATTGCGAATAAAATGGCCAGCGGCCTGTTATAGTCATAGCTCCCCAAATCAGTGCTCAGAATTTGGGTGCGAACAGTATTACACCAAGGGAAACAAGGGGCTTGTTTATACCTTTTGGGAATGAAAGAAGCGACTTCATAAAAATTAAAAAAAAAAATCATGAGAACCTGCGCGCTGTGTTTTGAGCTTTCTGGCGGTGCCTCCAGATTTCCGAACAGCTCAACACATCCTGAGAAAAATGTACCTTGGTGCGGGGAATAAATTGGAAATATGTATATTGTCCCAAATGGACTACGAGTAAAAAGATGCAGAACCCAACAAATCATCTCGCATCAAAGTACCAATCCCTGTCCCAGTTTGGAGGGCTTGGGATACCGGCGCTCCTTCTGTACGCGGTAGCGAACCGCTACCTTGTCATGTGTACTCGCTTTCGGAGGAGCGCTCGGTACAGTCACGCTCCATCACCGCCATGGCCCGTCGACAGGCCAGGCTCAGCGGTGCCGGCACCCTCGGCCCTGCCATCGGCACCAGCACCGTCGATGACGATGGGTTGATACGCCATGAGTTGTGGAAGACCTCTCTCTGTGCGTGGTGGTACTGCTTGGGGACGCCGAGAAAAACCCACCTCGTACCAAACAAGCCTTCCTACAAGCAAAGACACCCAAAAAACAAAAACAGTTGGATAGTTGGCACCGCCGCAAATAACTTAAAGACTCGGCAACTAATAACTAGATGGCAACTATTAGTCAGCCAACTCACAGCTCTACTCTTTGATGACCATTTTCCTAAAAACATTTACACCACTAGTTCGACTGTCACGGCCAAGTTGAAGATGCAAATCTAGTTTAAAGAAAAACGTTTTACACCGGCTGCATTTTGCCTCGGCCTGTCGGACGGCAATAGTATCCAACCGAAATTGGTCAACGTCGAGTTCCTCACAGATGCTGATTTCATCGATAAAATTATCACTTCAGTATACTCTATTTTTGCTGAGAGATCAGTATATCAGGTATTTCGTGTACTCTCGAGTATATCAATAACGTCTCCCTTCGATGTGGGGCGGCTTAGATGAGAGTGTGGATAAAAGTGGGTCACCCAAGAACACGGTCAAACCGAAACCAATACCATGATACTGCATATAAATATCAGAATAAAAAGGACAAGTGTACGGGGTCGTGTAACATAAAAGTGACAGCGCAATGAAACAGGATAGTTCAACACTCAACATGCGGTCGCCATGAATGGATAAATGCTGCTGGCGCAAAAGAGGACGTGGAGGGTTATGTTAGTAAGCTGGTGCGTCGCCGAGGTTTTAACGTACCTCGTGTACGCATGAGGAAGCGACATGTTGGTTAAGCATTGCATCAACGCGTCCGTTTAACCCCTTGCTTTTTTCCATAGCGGGCGCGTCCGTGGGGCTGCAAAATGCCAGCATCCCGGATGGGGGATTTGTCCAACTTGGTGCAGGTGCACCTGCAAAAGCTGTCAGCGCAGAAATATATATATATATATTGTGCTTGCGTTGAACGGCAAATAAAACAGGTGCCCACAAGTATGACAGCTAATTCACGCGGTAACTCTATAACCCGCGAATATCGTGCGTAGGCCGCGCTCGTACATCAACTGATATATTTGTTTAGCCATGGCCAAGCTAGTTGACATGCTTGAACTCCGGCGCTTGAGCATGTCAACAAGAAGCAACAGCTCATTTGTCAACCATCTATCGCAAAATCTCCGAAAAGCACAGCATCCACGCATGAGTCTGCGCGAACACGCCTGGTCCATAATACACAGAACCGCAAGGCTTGCTGACCCAGACGGGTTACCAACAAAGCCTCAAGGTGGCGATAATGTAGGGCCATCGCAACTACTCAATAAACAACAACAGCGACACCCGCCACGAAATCTGAAACCTTCAGATAAATCTTCGTCCAACTTTTCGTCTGACTCTTCGTTGAAATTGAAAGAGAGGTAGTCGATGGAGACAGCCTTGCGTTCAGGCCCCGCAAGGGCAGCCTATCGTGGGCCTGCGTGTCCCTGCCTTCTGTGCGCTTATCTTGGGAACTGCTGATCCCGGCAGAAAAAAGAGTGCGTGCTTGTAAAGCGCAGACACCTTAGTGAACTCCGCAGGCCGTGATGATGATCCTGTTCTCTTTAAAAGCCAACGGACCGCTGTTCGACCTGCGTCCACATATACATATGCCTAAACGAGAACGTAAAGCAAGACGTGCGCAGAAAATGAACAGCAGCGACGGGATGGGCAAGGAGACGATAAATGTTATTAGCTCCTACGAAATCAACGGGTATACACTGGTATATGGTAGGCACGGGCATTTCGGTGCCCACTAAAAAACTGCATTTCAATAAATAGTATCAAGTTCGCAGTCGAACACGATAAAGCCAACTACATACGCCTACATGAATATCTGACAGCGATCTGTGAAAAACAAAACTAAGGGCGCGAACAATCCACACTACAGTAGGTGCGAACAGCTGTATCCTGCAGTAAGTGCACACCATTGAAAGGTATATCCTGGAGGTATTACTTAGTGTTCCAACAAATGGATATAGGCACTAATTCGTGCGTTCGACACACTATTATATTGTGGGGGCACACAATGCGAAAGTCCAGCGTTTACTCATCATGTTCTACTGTCGACACTAGCAATTGTGTCTCCCGCGAGGACGCTGTTAGGGGTAGGACTGAACGGCACAAAAGGCAAACTGTTCGGAGGACCCAGGCAAGATGGGCAAAAATGAGCAAATAAACTACATCCACCCTGTACAGGCTGGTACAAACATACCAAACCCCAAATTTCGTCCGCCACGATCCCCGAATGCAATATCTACTCAAATGTTACACAATTTGCTGTCATACTGACCGGCGTGAACAGCCAAAGAAGGTGGCACACCCTGTAGTTTTGTTAAGGACCCACGACTGGCGCTAGGGGCGAAACTATTCGCGCCCGACTGTACGCCTTCAAAAAGGTCATCATAGCCAGGCGTTTTGGTACGAAACCAGTTTTTTTCAGCATGGTTCTGTACAAGTTATCATTTCAGGCACTGGCTGGGAGTGGAGGAAACACAAATGAACCAGGGTTTGGCATGGGCTAATGCTGATGGACCGGCCCGGTTGGGCTGGGCCGGCATGCCACTTTTTAATCTGACGGGCCGTAGCCCAGCCCATCACCTTTTCGAACAGGCGCGAAGCGGCCCGGCCCATCATTCAATTTTTCGGCCCGACTCGGGCCATCTAAAGGCAACAAGGCCCATTAAACACGGGCTCCATGTGTGCCGGCCCGACGATTTTCATGCACAGGCGCATGTGTTGTCCCGTACTAAAAAGCGCATCAGTATATGCTGACATAACTTGTTCACGATAATTGTTGATGTTTCGTTATGTTTCCCCATCTAGAGTCGGACGGATAGCTGCTGCTTTCGGCCCATGAGGCACACTTGACCAGTACCCACTATTCACACAATGATGTTCCACCAACGACTCGGTAAGATGGTTTGCGCCCCGATTGCGGACCACCACCTTCTCGTGCGGCTGCAACATCTGCAGCAGCACAAGCAGCAGCAGCATGTGCTGCTCCAACACCCGGTGCGGCTGCAATACACGTTTCGGCAACACCCTCTATCAGGAAAACATAACGCCAGTGGAAGCAGTGCTATTTTGGCGGCAGCTTCCCATGCAGCAGCAGCAGCAGTCCTCATCCCCGGTTCAACATAGCCACACATGAAGATGAACGTCGCTGCAACCTTCGTTCTGAACATGTCCCCTGTCTGGGCCTACTTGACGAAGTTGCACCGGCGGTTCTGTCCGCGGGACGAACCAGGGCAAGAACATCATGTTTCCTGCGTCACGTGTCGTCTGCACACCCACAACGATACCAAGGCGTTGGTCCGACATTTACACAAGGCATCGTATTATATTGTACACCCGAAGCGATTTGCTAGAGATGCTTGGAACGAACGCTGCCGTTTTTATCGGATAACGACCCAGACACACCCAAAAAAATCGTGTTGTAGCAGTAGTACACCCAATCTCGTCGGTCGCGGCCCGACCCAGCCCGTCAAAACACGTGGGCCACCTCATAGGCACGGTGGACGTCGTAGTAGCAAAAACAATAGCACGCAACGTATCATGGGCAGCGGTCCGGGCCGGCCCGTCGAAACCCATGTGCCGTCTCATGGGCCGGGCGGAGCGGCTCATATAATCCACGTCTCATGGGCCGCGGCCCGGCCCGGCTCATCGAATTATCAGAGGATGGGCCACGGCCAAGACTGGCCAATCCATTTTTCAGAGGATGGGCGGCGGTCCAACCCAGCACATCACATTTTCAATTTTTCACGGCCCGGCCCGGCCCATCAATTTTTCAAAAGTCCATGACAAGCACTGAAATAAACCCAAATCAAAGCAGAGCGGGTGCACCGAGTGGAGCGAACAAAAATGCTTGTCTCCACGGTATGTATAGTGAGATAGGCGTAATGTAATATTACCAGACTATTTCTAAAAACTCATATATAGATGCCGAGGAATGATACCAGGTAGATACCAACTTTAATATTCTGTTCGAAGACGTTGACGCCTGAATCATGCGGAGACAGACAAGACAGACTACATGATCGGTTACATTTTGAACATGTTTCGGCTATATGTACAGCGGGTACATACATACACTACACAGCAAGCACCGCTATTCCGATTATTTTACGATCCTCGTGAAAACGGGACTGCCATCTGGATAGGGGCGGACTAGTAAATTGCTCAGTCTAATTTTGATCATGTTTGCCATCGGGTAGTGTGCAGACTGAGTTTCCACGTCGATAATCCATCACACCCCCGTAAAAAAGAAGATAACTAATGGGAACGAAATCCTTTATTTGTTCGGATCGGGGAAATGAAAAAAGCGTGTATTGGTCTAAAACATACTACCTCACATCGCAAAGTAGAATCATAGCATGAATTGAGCTACGCTTTTTACCGTTTCTAGTGACAACGCTCATCATGGCGTCCAATTGTGCGTGTTTTGCTGGTGAGAGTTTGTACTGCTTCTTCTGCTGTTCGTTGTGGTTAATGGCATTGTCCCTCTGCCGCTTCTATTTTGTTGCTCGTTGTGGTTAATTGACAATACTCCGCCGCTCGGCCACACACGAAAAAAAAATAAAAATAGACGGTCGTCAGATAGCGATCGATCGTGGAAATTAGTTTATTACAGTTAGGGGCAGGAATAAGGGCCAAACTATCGCAAAATAGAGACCGGTCTATTCGACAAACAAACAAAAAAATGGGGGGGGGCAACATGTGAGAAAACTCAATAGGTTTTAGAATACATTAAAAGTTGGCAGTATACGAAGGTTTAGTCAACGCAGCAAACGAATTAGGTGATGGCCATCGACAGACACATGTAGTGCGTACAACCAGACGCGATAACTGTATTTTATTTTCTGCAGGTGATGTTTACGTCTAACCGAGGGGAAATAACCGGGAAGACTTGGCTTTTTAGAACTTGGCGTGTCTCTCTCGGGGACACCTGTTTGACCCGACTAGACAAATAAGATCTGCCTTGCCCTCAGCTAAGACTTCGCGCAAGCGGCAAAGCAAACCCCGTTCGAATCCATGCAAGGCTGTCGATAAAAAAAAAAAAAACTTTGACACTGTTATCATTAGTCATAAGAAATTCAATTAAAAAAATAGAAAAATGACAAGAAAGAAAAGCGTTCGAAGTCAACCAACAGACTTGTTTTCAATGAAAGAGGCAAGAAGTGCGAGACATGGGCTTGGCCGCACGCCCAGCCATTGCCGTTACGCCCGGTGACATAGCGAGATCGGAGGGCATCTATGGGGTGCCTTGGCTCAGTACGAAACAGGTCGCGCCTGGATTTCAGTTGCGAAGTCATCATCACTTCAGAAGCTTGTACTGAATACTGCCAAACTAGTACCCACCAGTCTGTACGAAAATCTAAGACAGTTTTAGGATTTATATCACCCTAAACAATGTCCTTACCTGGACAAATTGATACCTCGTACCAGCAACTGGTATTTATGTATTTGTAGGACGCGTACAGAAGCTTGGAGCAGGGTCTCAGTCGCGTGGTGACCAGCCGTGGCTACAACTCAACTTACCCGTGGGCTAGAAGAGGGACGCGCTGCTAGGGGGCAGCGCCGCCTGCCTCACAGTTTCGGCGAGGTACAGCCTGGAAACGCAAAGCCCGTCCGTAGCTTGGTTGCGTACTGCTGTACGAGGTATCCTACAGCAGCAGCAGGTAAAGTCAGAGCCTTCGACTTGATCCCCACGTACGCAGAGGAAGCAGCATTGCCGTGCTGCCGCCCGCTAATACCAAAGGGCCGCCCGGAAAGCTTGGTCTGCTCACGCTCGCGCGTCCGTGTTCCCGCGCCTGCTCTGCGCTCCGGGCCTGGTCTTGCGCAGCCAGGCAGCGAGGGCAAGGCTACATTTGTTTTGCCACAAGCTCGGTGGCAGGGCTTTTTTTTGTTTTATTTTAACGAGCGAATATGAGTGTTCTTAACTTCGACGGCGCTTTTTTAGGGACCCCCTGCGAAACCGCTGCCAAGAGGATATACGTACGACCGCGATGATCTCCCCCCAAATAAACGTCCACCACCAAAAAATACAAAACCCCGCATCCGAGTCTGCGGCGCATCAGCACAGGTGGCAGAACAGAAGACAGGTCACCTTCGCGCACACAGGGCAGTGTCACGGCTGCAGGGCAGCGTCACGGCTTGACACGCGTCACTACTGCTGCGCGGCAAGGAAAACTGCCCGAACTAATGTACGTTTCGGGCCTGCATTCTGTGCTTTGCATGTTCTTCCGCATGTGTCGGAAACCACAACCCTTGGGCTACCGCATCACGCGGCGAGGCAGCCACCGCCGAGGCTGCGCGCATCCAGTGCTTCAGATAGGAATAACTCGCTGGGGTATACCCGCTGTGCTCTGCTGGCCTATCGTGTGCTTGCTGTTGTGCGATGCCTTCTAAAAACGTCCACCACCAAAAAATACAAAACCCCGCATCAGACTCCGCGGCGCATCAGCACAGGTTACCCACAGCGGAGCACCAAAAGCGCAACACGGGTGGCAGAACAGACGCCGGGTCACCCTCGCGCACACAGGGCAGTGTCACGGCTGCAGGGCAGCGTCACGGCTGCAGGGCAGCGTCACGGCTTAATGCGCGTCACTAATGCTGCGCGGCAAGGGAGACCGGGCCTCCATTCTGTGCTTTGCATGTTGTTCCGTATGTGTCGAGACCACAACCCTTCGGCTATCGCATCACGCGGCGAGGCAGCCACCGCCGAGGCTGCGCGCACCAGGTGCTTAGGATGGGCCTACCATGTGCTCGCTGTTATACGATGCCTTCTACAGTAACCTTTACCTCCGAACCTTATATACACCTGGTTTGCTTGGTTGGGTACTCAAAAGCCCCTACTGCTGTACGAGTACTCGAATAGCGGAGGTTTGTGGGAGTGTAGCAGACAGAGAACGGCGCAACTGTTCACCGAGGTGCAGGAAGGCACGGGGGGGGCCGCTAACAGACTGGCGGGGTGGCGGGCAATTCAACGGTGACCAGCGGGGCGGGGTGTGATCGGCATACGAGCACCCGTGTAGTTGTTGCATGTGTCCTGCTTTACGTATCCACGTTTGCTACGTTTATTTTATGGTTTTGTTTTTCGTTTTCCATCAAAACACCCATCGCACAAAAGTGAAGGAGAGTTAAAGCATCCTACCGTGCGAATTCCTAGCGACAGCTATGCTATCTTGGAATGCTGTCGTACGAATAGTTTTTTATTGATGACGATACTTTTCTCCCCATCGAGGATTGTTTCGTTTTCTGAAGATTTATTTTCCCAGCTATCTACCATGGGAAAATTCACATGTTTCGCATGTTTTACGTCTGGAACAAATCCAATCCCGCCCCAAAAAGTACAAATATTGACTTTAGTACATGTACTGTCAGCAACCAATCAAGTGCGGAGTATTTCTACGATACTCCATACCTGGTACAATATATGTTTAAACATCTTCTCTGTGTGGCAAACAGTTTTGAGCTTCAGAAGAATATAAGTGCCATAAAAAAATCCTGGAATCAATTACTTTGAAAATGTGTTTCTAGTCGTGACGGTTACATGCTGATGCTGGCAGTTACAAACTAAATATAGGGAGTCACTACAATGCTTCGGCACGAGTTTTATACTATAAATTTTCTCTGTGCGGCCAACAATTTGAGGTTGAAAAACAAGTACTGCTACTAAAGAATGCTGAGAGCATTAAACTTTGACAAACATTTCTATCTGTGACGACATGTGACCTGTGGTTTATCGTTGCCCAAAAGCAGTGTTTTCTGGCAAAAGGGCAGGATCCAAGAACCTGCCAAAATGTTCGGCATTCGTACTTATGCCAGTACATATCACACTGCTGTGAGCACCTCCAGGAACAACTTGTGCTGTTCATCTCTTCTGCTCGTACACATAAGTAGTCATGAACTGTAGCATACCATGTTGTATCAAATTAATATTGGTGCTTCTAAACACGGGTAAAAATGAGCATATATTTAGGGATAAAAACAAAAAGAACATTGCTCACGTTTGTAGCTTGAGCCTGAATGGCGACAGCGGGGGCCATGGTACCTTGGCACCTCACCTTGTCCATCGAACAGTCCTGCACACAGATGTTGTGATACCCTGCAGACTGCCAGAAAAGGGGTAGGAAACAACAGCCGCAGACGCAAGACGGAACAACGCAGCGCGCAATAGGTTGTAGGTATCTCCGGCGGCGGCAAAAAGTCAAAGTGTTTTCGCGAAAAAATCATACCCTATGCCTGATCAGACGCCACGCGCTGCACCCGATCAGCTGAGTATTCGAGCAGGGCATGGCAGTAGAATGGAGGCATCGCGATAACCCAAGAACAACTACCAAGAGGAGATTGCAGCCCGAACCCACGATTAAGCAGCGATTAGTACAAAACTAAAACATCAGCAACATTTCAAGCAGGTGAGCAACAACCAGAATGATTCCGCGAGAAACAGGATCCAGCGGAATCTGCTGCCGAATGTCACGCAAAAGTGCCACACGGATTAAACTGACCTCATTCAGCCTTGGCGATTGAGAGGGCGATGGAAGGGTCTCCGCGACGATTCGCCCCGAGCCAAAACCCAGCATTTCTTCAGTCTCAGGAATAAAAAGTAACGCCCGGGCACTCAAGGTTTGAAAAAGATCCCACTGTCGAGCCACCGTGGATGACACGTTGAAGGCGCCTGTGACAAATGCTGGGTGAATTGCTACAACGTTTGCTGTTGCGCAAGGCTATGCTCCCCGTGCCACGCCGGAGAGTAGATAGGCGTCACGGTTGAGATATCAACCAGCAATTGCGGTTAGACGTGCTCGTGGGCGTGTTCATGCCGCCGAGATATATTTCCCCTCTCACATTCCTACGACAGTGAGAGGAGTAAACCTGCGGGTCTAAATACCTGCCTGTCTGCGCGAGGTGTGCGGAGCGCTGATCAAGTGCGGCCAAAGCAAGAATGCGTAGCATGGACCAATCACCAAGGTGAGACCGAACAACTGAAGGGGTTCCAATTGTTCCGAGAAAACGAACTTTGGCCTGTGACGAAATGCATCGTATCCCGTAAAAACATTACGATCAGTCAGCGAAAGGCCAACGACCGGTAAGTAACGGTGACGACCACAGTAGCATAGATATGCTTTTATTTTTGTCATTCAAGTGTTTTTAGCTCTCATTCCGAGCCTTGAGTCCAATCCACATCCTTTATTGCAGCCTTAACGCACTTAGATCCGGTGTCTCAAAGCACCCTCCCCTCCCTCTCTCTGGTTTATAGAGCATACCTGGTACGGAGTATACTCAAAAGTAACTCTAATCAAAACATGAGCCTTTCGCCAAACTTTGGTGTAGCCCTACAGTAGTGGGGCCTATATAAGGCGACATGAATAAAGCGACCACTCGAGATAAGGGCGTCAAAATCGGCTGGGACGGCTGTAACTTTGAATACAACTGACTTACGAATAAGGCGATCACTCGAGATAAGGCGGTCAAAATGTCTTGGCACGGGGTCGCCTTATATATGCCACACTACTGTATATTGAAAAAATTGAAAAAAAAAGCAGCTGTGAGATCGAGAATTTCATCGAAAATCATATTTGCAAGCTGCGTGGGATACTGCGATCGCGCTCTATGCCTCTACAAGATAAATGTTAACGTATGCTAGAGTTGATTTCGTGAGTTCGAATCCCACGTGGATCGGACTTTCGAGTATATTTCCAAAAACAAACAGAGAAACAAACGGAAGCAACTGATTAAGAGCGCCTAGCGGCGTGGGTAGCGCAATTCGATGCGAGTCGACGAGGGAAAGAAAGGGTTGAAATCGTCTTGCGATATAAATGCAAGGCACGAACCGTAGTAAGGACGAAGGAAGCGGCTACTTTGCGGCCCCGGATTTGAGTTACGACTACAGGTAGGGACGAGAGGGAAAGGAGGGGCAAAGATAATAATAATACTGGTAATATTTATAGTAATAACAGTAAAATGTACGGCATACAGCTGGTGCTACCAAGTACGACTACGAGACGTAATATATGTGAAGTACGTACGGGTCCTACATTTTTATTTTATCATACGCACCTGTTACACAGATCATCCTTATCTTTGGGCGGCGAAATAAATATCAAGAAAAACAAACAAAAAAAGAGCAATACGTAGAGTGGTACCATGAGACCATAAGGTCAAGTCTAAACCCAAATAGGTGCCTGCAACCCCAGGTATTGCGACAGGTATACCTGTACCCAAGATATAAAGTCAAGGGGCGTCCATGATTTACAGAAGTTCCGCGTACGGGTATGGATGTACATAACTCGCACAAGTTCCGGGTACGGGTGTGAAACTCTTGAAGAACTCACAGAAGTTCCGGGTACGGGTATCAAAGCCTTCCAGAACATACAGAAGTTCCGGGCAGGTATATAACTGTTGTACGCGGACCCCGGGTAATCGGGTAATGTGGCGCGGGGAGTGAAGAACTTACAGAAATTCCGGGGACGCGTATGGATGTCGTGCAGAACTTGCAGAAGTTCTCTGCAGGGTAATACCCGGGTAAATACCCCGGGTATGGATTTGTAGGTACCCTACTCAACACAACCTTGGATAATTCTACACTACAACCACCATGCTCATGTTTCGCTTATTTCGCGGTTTGGAACTAAGGGACAAAATAGAATGATGGCCCAATAACCGCAGGACCAGAAACAAATCCAGGGTCAAACAAGGGAATGGTCGGATACAACCGCTAATTTTCGCCCCGCCTCTTGCGTTGACCCACGCGCGGGCTAAAGAGAGTCAGCTTTGACCTGCGCTCACGAAAATAAAACAAGTTCGATGCTCTTTATTGGTATTTTGGTTCGGGGAAGGAATCCGAATCCAGAGTGTTAGGACCGTTTCAAATGCAATATTTGTTAGGTTCAAACACGAGCCCTTTTCAGAAAAGGCAGAAATATGTACCAAATGGACATTTACCCGGAATACTTTCACTTTTCACCTCCGGCCGCGGGTCTTTTCTCGCGCTGTCGGCTGCGGGGCACGCAGGGGGTCAGCGTGTACACCGCGGCGCAAGTGCGGGTCCCGGCCGAGGCCCGTGGGGCGTGCCCTGGATCTTCAAAGTCGCGAGTTCTGGCAAATAACTCAAGGGAGACGTTCCGACTTGACACCGCCTCGCAACTACTATGAAAAACCTGATCCGTATGAAATTTGATGGTTCGTTTTTGGCCCGCCGCATCAACGGAACACACAGTACGCACCACGCACGAGACAGCAAGGATCACACCGACATTGAACGAGGCATACATCAAGCGTCGTGCAGCAGTAGTTGATATCATGCTGCATGCGTCTGCTCTCTCTGGGTTGTGTACAGCAGTAGAGCAGTTGTACGAAACGCTAGAAAAATCACATGCGCATTTTATGTAAATTTACAAATTTGGTTCCAAGATTTTGCAATCTACGTAGAGTACATACACAGATCTACGAGTACTATGCACACAAACAAGCATTTTAACCTACTTGTACACCTATGTATATATATAAGAATAGATAGGTAGGTTGTTCGTGGTATGGGGGGTAAATTTATTTAATTTAGCGACAGCGGAAAGATAATATAGATAACATGACAATTACGTCGGCTGGGGTCGGTCGTTAGTTACGAGTGGACCGTAATACACCTAATTTCTTCGTGACGAACGGCCCAACTTTCGATCGACAGCTTTAAAATAGCTTTCAGCTTTTCACTTTTTGCTGGCGGCAGCACGACGACTAGTCTATAGTCCGTACTTTAGTTTGTCGGCAACGACGACAACGCACGGCAGAGCATGGCCGGCATTTAAACAGCAGCAGCAGCGCTTCGCCACCAACTGCTTCGTCGGAGATATCGTAAAACAGGTCATCATACAGAGTTGATGATGTGCATCAGCAGCACAAGGTCAACTGCTGCTGCGATAGCGCATGCCTAAGTAATGTGGCTGTGGGCGCGGAAGCTAAGTGCAGCAGGGCGCGGGGGCTGTGTGCAGCAGCAGTAGCAGCAGCAGCAACGGGCGGAAGCAGTGGGCGCTTCGGTGCGTAATCACCATGCTGTTACTGCTGTGCGCCCGATGCCGGCCATTCGTGCAGCACCACAGGGGAATGACTACCACCAGATACAGACTATCATGATAGAAGAGCTTCCAGATATGTATAGTCTGCACAACCGGCATTTTGGGCGTACGAGAGACACCATCATAAAGACAACCAGCAGATCTCACTTTGGGGGGGGCGTACTACTGCTGCCCTGCTGCCGCTGCCTGCATCTGCACACAGCAGCAGCAGTTACTTTAACAACTTCTGCGCGGTGCTAGCTCAGGCGGAAGATCATTACGGTATGCGTTTTTATTGCTGTGCTGTGCGGCTACAAATCGCCGACCATCAGATTTCCTGTAGTAGCGTCAATAAATCACTTGCGATTGAATTAGGTTGCTGTTTTTCGCACTTTCCGTCTGCCGATGAGGTACGCATTTAAAGTATTATTTGACAGGAAACTCAGCGGAAATCCTCTCTAAAATATAGTCATTGCTCAAGAAATAACAACTCTACCCGTATGTATAATAAGACCTATTGCAATGGGGAAAGCAAAGTTACCCTAAAAAGTTTGAATTCCTAAGTCCCCGCCAGATTTTCCCAGAACAAGCTTGCTATGGGATCGATTCTTTAAAATACGGGAATTTCTCAACTTTTGGAAAGCCCGAAAAAGCAGATTCTTCAGGCCGATGTGGGACCAAGATCGGCCTTGAGAAACACCGTCACCGCGAAGTTAGTTCGAGCGGCGAGATTCCGATGTCCTCGACAGACAGTTGATCGACGAACAAGCGACTTAGCGTCCATGAATTACTGAACGAACGGTGCGCTTCGTTACGGCTCTCGACCCATTATAGTCACCGTGTTCACCGATGGCCGGTGATATGTGGCTGGCGCTGGCAGGCGTCTATAACAAACACATTTGGCTGCTGAGTGTGCATTAAAACACATGACAACATCTTTCTCGATCTGTGTCAAATGGCAAAAACTTAGTTTTTTTCGGGTTTGGGAGAAGAGTAGGACGCCGGCCGGCAATCTCTACGCTCCTAGACCATGGATCCCACCTTATACCTTCGAGGGCCCTATCTACACTCGTTGGCCTTGCCCGACCCGAAGGGTCTGGCACGGGGCTAGTCTTTGTCGAACGAGTGCTATCGTCGCACGAGCTGATTATTTCATCAGGGTGTTGACGATTCTCCAACCGAGCAAAACAAATTCCGGCCGCGCTGCAGCCTGTTTTGAAAAAATAACAAAAAAAACAAACTTTTTTTCCCTTTTTTCCCACAGCGGCGGTACGAGCGGATCTTCAGCCTGAAAGTCCCAGGCAAATATTTCAAAGATCGATTTCCAACTTTGCTTTCCCATTGGCATAGGTCTAAATATATGGAAAGATTTATGACCGGGGGATAGGACGTTATCATCCCCGGGTGCGGCGGGACTTCAACGTTGCCCTGAGGGGCAACTCTCGCCGCACGCTGGCTCTATGAGGGTCAGGCAACCGTAAGTGTTCCCGTGGTATTGGGGTTTCCACACCTTGGTGAGGCAGTATCGACCCGGGGGATGTCCGTTTGCGTCCCCGGGTCGTTGGAGATGTTAATGTACGGAAGTAATGGTGGCCCAGGGATGTGATGATATCATCCCCGGGTGCGGCGGGACCTCGCTGTTGCCCGGAGGGGCAACCCTCGCTGCATGCTGGCTCTATGAACTCCAGCGCCCCGCCAAATCAGCAACCAGCCAGTGGTGGTGGGGTTTCCACACCTTGCGGGGCGGTATCGACCCGGGGGGTGTCCGTTTTCGTCCCCGGGTTGTTGGAGTTTTAAATGTATGGAAGGATGTATGATCCGGGGATAGGAATTTATCATCCCCAGCTGCGGCGGGACTTCGACGTTGCCCCGAGGGGCAACTCTCGCCGCACGCTGGCTCTATGAGGGCCAGGCAAGCGAAAACGTTCCGTGGTATTGGGGTTTTCACACCTTTAAGAGACGGTATCGAACCGGGGGATGTCCGTTTGCGTGCCCGGGTCGTAGGAGTTGTAGATGTATGGAAGGATTTCTGACCCGGGGATGTGATCATATCATCCCCGGGTGCGGCGGGACCTCGCTGTTGCCCGGAGGGGCAACCTTCGCTGCGTGCTGGCTCTATGAACTCCAGCGCCCCAGACAAATCAGCAATCAGCCAGTGGTGGTGGGGTTTCCACACCTTGAGGGGCAGTATCGACCCGGGGGATGTCTGTTTTCGTCCCCTGGTTGTTGGAGTTGTAGATGTATAGAAGGATTCATGAACCGGGGATGGGAATTTATCATCCCCGGGTGCGGCGGGACTTCGACGTTGCCCCGAGGGGCAACTCTCGCCGCACACTGGCTCTATAAGGGCCAGGCAACCGTAAAATTTGCCCGTGGTATTGGGGTTTCCACACCTTGTGAGGCGGTATCGACCCGGGGGGTGTCCGTTTGCGTCCCCGGAGTCGTTGGAGTTGTAGATGTATGGAAAGATTTCTGACCCGGGGATGGGATCATATCATCCCTCGGGTGCGGCGGAACTCCCTGTTGCCCTGAGGGGAACTCTCGCTGCGTGCTGGCTCTATGAATTCGCAGCGCCCTCCAGCAAAATCATCAATCAGCCAGCGGTGGTGGGGTTTCCACACCTTGCGGGGCGGTATCGACTCGAGGGGAATGTCGTTTTCGTCCCCGGGTTTGTTGGAGTTGTAGATGTATGGAAGATTCATGACCCGGGGATGGGACATTATCATCCCCGGGTGCGGCGGGACTTCGACGTTGCCCGAGGGGCAACTCTCGCCGCACGCTGGCTCTATGAGGACCAGGCAACCGTAAATGTTCCTGTGGTATTGGGGTTTCCACACCTTGTGAGGCGCGTATACGATCCCGGGGATGTCCGTTTGCGTCCCCGTTCGTTGGTAGTTGTAGATGTATGGAAGGATTTACTGACCCGGGGATGGGAACTTATCGTCCCCGGGTGCCGCTGGCTCCCTGACCTCAGCCAATCAGTGACCAACTGATGGTGGTGGGGTTTCCATACCGTGCGGGGCAGTGTCGACCCGGGAAATCGCCGTTTTTGTCCCCGGTTGGTCGGAGTTGTAGAGATATGGAGGGATTTCATGATCCGGGGATGTGAGCCTATCCTCCCCGGGTTTGGTGGAAACTCGGTGGCTCTTTTCAGCACCGATGTTCTAGAAAGAGCCAGCAGCCACTGGCATGGATTTGGGCAACCAATCAGCTGCCAGAATAGTAATTCAAAAATTGGAAGTCAGCAGGTAAGCTGGCTAGATGGCTGCCAGAACTGCGTCGGGATTGTGCCACGGCCACGGCTCGGCGCGGCATGGGACCCTGTGTTCTGCGGGTTGTGGCACCCAGCCTCCCTACCCATGGGGCAAGGTGGGGCTGAACCGCTCTGGATAGCGCTACTCAATTACAGACAGACAGACAGACAGACAGACAGACAGAATAGCAGCATTTAATAATATAGATTTAGTCTCTTTGAGAACACATGTGGCAGCGTCGCTCTCGTCCTCGCTGACGGCTCAGCGAGACAACGGGCTCTCTCTGTGCACCGCAATTCTTCCTCTATAACCACGTGCCCGCCAGGCGCGATATCAGCCGAACCGACACCCCTTTCCAGTCCTGTGCTGCTGATATGTGAGGCAGTTGCTGCAGCTGGCTGGTAGTCGTGTGCGTGGTGCTGGATCAGCCTGTAGCTGTTGTTACGTTTCTTAATGGAACGATCTAGAATTATCTGCTCCTGTTTGTTGCTGTTCTTTGATACAGGCATGGTATTTGCAGTGTATCTCCAAGTACTACGTTTTCGTGAGGTAAGTCCTTTGACAAAAAGCAGTATGCAGGGACAGAAAACGGTATCTTCCTGTTTTGTTTGTGGGGCCTTGACTTTACTTTTTACGGTCGCCGAAAACCCGATTTTTGTAATTGAGAACTGCCTTTGCGATGGCACAGATGTAATTAAATGCATTTGTATATGTTACATAGTTCCCCTTCGGGATGTTGGTCACTTGAAATCCCGGGCGTGTCGCAAGGTGAAAAAAGATCGCACATGCTTCATAGTGTAATTTTTGGAGCAAACCTGTGGCATAGACTGTAAACGTGGTAGCGACGGCCATTCCTAACGAAACAACTGTCAAGAGATGATATCGTATCTGAGGTACAGTGGGCTCCCGGCGTTAAGAAACTTCAGTTTGGTGTCCAGGCTCAACGACTTGTTTTGTTTCTGAAGTCGATCTAACTATTTTTTGTGGGATTTACAGTCGATCCCACAGTGGTATCCTGTAGTTATCACGGCTGTTCTGCGCTGTACAGCTGAGTATACAGAAGATAGGTATAACAGAGCTGTTGCCGGACGACTCCCGCCCCGGTCCTAGATAAGAGTATTCACTCGTACGTAATACCTTTTGGGCGGGTACCCTGGTACGCGTTTAGCAGCCGAGTACTCGTCTAAGGGTGCCCGTCGAACAGCTGGATACCCGGGTGCCCTGAGCCCAAATTCTCGGCGAGTATGAGTGTTGTCCATACCCGTGACGGGTATTAGCGGTTTTGTTGTTTTTAATCGCTGCTGTAAAGCGCGGGTAATATTAAAATTAGTGGGGGAGGTTTTGCTGGAATCGCATACATCAAACACACACGCATAAACAATGAAAGACAGAACACAGCAAAGCAGTACTCGTTGTTCGTAGCTGTCACAACCAGATCTGCTGGGTTCCTCCTGCTACTCGTAGCTGTTTACTACAGGTCCGGCGCACGCATACAGGACACAACAACAGCCGCCACAAAGGCAACAATCTGAACAGCGCCTACTGCGTGTTCTGCAGCTTCTTCTGCTGCTGTGCTGTTCGATAAACGGCGCCTTGGCTGCTCTGTATCTTGTAGACAAGACTACTGTAGTGACATGAACCCGTAACGTACAGCAGTAGTGCTACTGTACCAAAATACTCGTATTCGTACGTACGTAGATTGGCCTATCGTTCGTACTCGTATCATAGATACGTGTATGTGTAGTTTACGTAAATTCCGAGATATTGGAACCGAATTCAAATTTACATAAAATGCACCTGTAATTTTTCAAGCGTCTCCTACAACTGCTACTACTGCTGTACGCAGCCCAGACAGAGCAGACGCATGCAACATGGTATCAACTACTGCCGCACGACGCTTGATGTGTGCCTCGTTCGATGTCGGTGTGGTCCTTGTTTTCTCGTTTGTGGTGCGTGCTTTTGTGTGTTCCGTTCATACGGCGGGTCAAAAGCGAACCATCACAGTTCATACGGATGAAAAAACCAGGGGTACGCGCGGTGCCGAAGGCACCGCGCGGTACGGGATGGGACCGTTTTGCCCGCCGCAGGCGGAATATTTTTTGGGTCTTCCCGAGGGGCGGTATGGGAAATATTCCCGTCTGTTTACCGCGGGACGGGAATGGGACGGGAAGGTGGGAAACCATTTGGTTGACGGGATTGGACGGGAAGACACGATTCTTTGGCGGTACGGGACGGGACGGGAACCGATTTTTGGCGGTACGGTACGGTACGGGAAACATTTTTCGGCGGTACGGGAAATGATCGGTGAACGGGTCGGGAATGGGTCGGGAATACGGTCGGGAAACGCAGTCGGGAATTGTTGGGAACACGGTCGGGAACACACGCTGGAGACAACGACTGAAAAGGGTATAATCAAAAGTCTTCTTCGAGTACGAGTATAACATTCGCGAGAACAGTGCCAATAGGAGAAGGAACCGGGGCTGATTGCTTTGGCGCTGCTTGAGGCGCGGAAGCATATCCGCCGGGATCCTCCACCTCCACAACGTCCATGCTTGATGCCATGCTTTGTCTTTGGGCCGGGTGGTGGTGTAAGTGTTCTTGGTTTTATTCTCGACATAATAATTTCCCAAATGTACGACCGATTTATTATACGTACGTACTATTATTTCAAATAGCGAGGTGTGAGTTGGGCCGATTGAATGGTTGATACAAACTTTAAGTTCGTGTTTAAATTTTGAATTAAAAAAAAACGAGAGGAAAAATAAAGAAAAAAGGAAATATATATTCGCGCGTAGACGATTTGTTTTTATAGTTCGGAAATATATACGAGTAAAAATGCAGTATACGCACTTGCATCCATCCATGATTATGCGATGGGAGAACGAAAAAATCGGCGGTAAATGGAATGGGAATATCTGCCCCAATAGTGAGATGCGGGATGGGTGAAGCTGTGCCCCATGGTCGGGATGGGACGGGAATCACTTACATGACAGTGGGATGGGAATAGTCGGGACTGGGCGGACAGCGGGACGGGAATAGTCGGGAATGGGCAGACAGTGGGATGGGAAACAGTCGGGAACGGGAACACGGCCATTACCGCGGGACGGTAGAGCTCGGGAACAGAAACTGACGATGGTACCGGTCGGAAAATCGCGGTCGGGAACGAAAAATCTGACGGTTTCCCATTCCCGTACCGTACCGTTCCCGTCCCGACTTTTACCGCGCGTACCCCTGGAAAAAACAGTCGTACGACAGGTTTTTGATAGTAGTTGCGAGGCGGTGTCAAGTCGGAACTTCTCCCCTGAGCTATTTGCCAGTATTTGCGACTTTGAAGGCCCAGAGCACGCCCCACGGGCCTCGGCCGGGACCCGCACTTGCGCCGTGGTGTACACGCGGCCCCCCTGCGTGCCGCGCAGCCGACAGCGCCAGAAAATACCTGCGGCCGGAGATGAGAAGTGAAAGTATTCCTGGAAAATGTCCATTGGGTACCAATGCATATGTTATTTGTGTGAACCGATGCCATCGTGTTATCGAGCCCATACGCCCGTCCGTATGGTCTGTGCAGCAGTCTTGATACGTCGGAAGCAGTGGTTTGAGATAGATTCAAGGTTCAGACATTAGACCGCAACTGTTGGGTCCGCTTTGGCTCTGCGAATCAGCGCGCTACCGCAGGGCTCGTTTACCGCTGGGCGCGGAGCATCTTTTCATGGGGCGTCCAAGCTACAGGAGTACGCTGGGCAGACGTTTGCGCTTTCCTCACCAGGCTAGTTTCCTGCTGAGCTGATTCGGAAATGCTGAGTTTCTCCCGCTTGTGCACATCAATTTGGGTCATATGGTACGCGGCTTATAATTCAAACGGGCGTTAGCGTCAATGCAAAGTATTGAAAAAATATTTATATTGGATCACAAACGGCTGCTCCATTTTCAAAAATAAGAAGTACTCCAAATGATAGATTTGTATTTCAAGTGCCCCTCATATTTTTCTGGAGTTGACTTTTACTCATTAATTGGATGAATCGGATGACACGAGGGGCAAACCGGCCACATACTTGAAATAAAGGTTTTGAGTATCCTTCTTCGGCATGCCAGCAAACCTATGTGATGGTCATTGCGTGCAAATTCAAAATCGACCGCCGTTCTCATAAAAAAAATGGTACTGCTGTGTACTAGCAAATACTTCTACCAGACCACCATATACTAGACACACATGGCAGCCGATGGCCAGTGGACGGTTTACCGCATGGGGATTCCAGCAGTGGTGGAGACAGCAGCAGCAGTGGAAGCAGTAACAGCAGCCACAGCAGCAGAGAGCAGCAATATAAATACTAGGGTGAGTTGACTCAACAGCGTAGTCGACTGACGAACAATGATGTAGCATCACAAGTAGCACAAAACTCGGTTTGTCTGCGAAGTGGGAAAAAAGGTGGATAGTCGGCCGGCGACTGGTTGAGTTCAGAGCATCAATAAACGGTCGACCAAATATTGTACCCGTACGTGCCGTGGGCGTTTTAGCTGTTGTGGGGTCGACTTCGCTCCTCCTCATGCCATCATGTCCAGCAAAACGTTATCTACGTTTTCTTCGGCAAAAGCAATTAAGCCATTCTCATCAAAAATGCAATTCTCAAATAGGCGAATCTGGTGTTGCTAACTGGCGTACAAACCAAAGGTACATACCAATGATTCAGGGTCTTGGACCGTTTGGCATAAAACGGTGTATCTCCATCATGGTTTGTTGGGCCTTGAGCTAACGCTACACTTTGCCTAGTCCATCTTGCGCTAGATCATCTGCTGCAGATGTACGGACACGGTGAGAAAGCGGAATCAACACCCACAAAACAATTTTTTCCCCGCGATTCAGGGTAAGACCCTACTAACACGCATCACAAATGAGTGGATGAGCCGAGGTTGGCGATGTATGTAGAGTTATCAACCAACTCGGGGCACGTGTCCTTTTACCACTGAAGCCCACGGTTCTGGTTCATTTTCCGATATATATGTACTTCGCCCCACTCTCCATCGCGGTCTGTAACTTTTAATCTCCATTGGGAACCGGCTCCATCGTCAGATATGCCGTAGTGTTTTCGGGTTACAAGCAGTAAGGCTGTCGCCAAGAATGTATCACTAGCACGCAAAAAAAGGGGACATTTTGCAGAGGACGAACACCCCTCCTCAAAATTGCAAGATAAAACACAAAACAGGGTAATAAAAGTGAGCACACAAATAGCTGTCTTGTCCCAAACAACGCTTCCGTCGCACAATTCCTTTCGTCAACACCGTTCCAAAACAATTGCACCCACACAAAGGGACAAAACCATGGTGGGGTCCACAGTACCCCACGGGAACTATCGATAGCCACTCGTCTAAGCCCAGACGTTTTCCTGCGAGAGTATTGTAGAAAGGGTTAAACCGGCAACACACGAAATACCGGTAACACCTGGAGCGGAATGTATATACCCTTATCATAAAAAAATAGAGCATTTCGCATGGTGAGGCGTCATGTAGCACTGCAGATATCAAGGAATATTGGGCCCGTTTCGCATTTCATTCGTGAAAATTATTTTTAAGGTTTTCTGTGATCAATGCAATGACTGCTTTCGCCTTCAACTCTCGCAACTATACGGAGTACGTATGATGATATATACTACTATCGGTAATACAATCTACCGCACATCTGATGAGGCCCAAACCCGAAAAAGTTGAAGAACAATTACCACACAACCGCCATTGTGGTTTCATGCACGAAGTTTCCTGGAGTGGCAGCCCTTTGCCTTTGCATGCGGGGTAGGTACGCTGTACGTAGTCGTCTTGTACCTCCTTTTTGAAGCGGTAGGGTGAATGGCAGGCGGCGGTAGCCATCACCTGTGTCCTAAATTGCGCGGGATATTTCCATTCATGTGTGGCTCTAAGGCTGAGGCATGAAGCAGATCGATACGTCATCCACCCAACAACTGCAATATTGACCTACTCCGCACGACGCCTTCAGCAGGTTTCACCTTGGACAATACCTAAACCTTACCAAATAGATACCCCTCGACTGCCAACCTATAGTGGAGGCTGTAAACTCCGTATTTGGAAGACCTCACGGGTTGCCACACGCTAGATGCAGCTTCAGGATCAATTGGTGCGAAACACAAGAGGTGCTCCCGCACCACATAAAATTCCGTGTGGTTCACGGTGCGGCCTACTGGTGGTCATCAAGCAATATTTCGCGGGAGGAGGCTTGATTGTTGGTGTGTGTGCTGGTCGCGTGCACCCCTGATTTGGGGTACCCAGCGACTTGGGGGCTTAAGATGCCACTGGAGATAGTATTTTTTTCATTTGCGAACTCGTCATATATTGCGTCCCACGCTGTGGTGACATCCGAAACTACCCCGACAAATCTTACCTTGGCGATACTTTATATCTGCGAGGCGGCCTGGAACCCTCGATCGCTGCTGGGGGACTCCGCAAATTTAGAAACGCCCTAAAGAATTGGGCTTGATGTCCAGTTCCTAGTGAGGCAGTGCGACAGTGCGACCGACGACAGCGACCGACAAAGAAGGCTGCTTGAGGCCGCCGAAAACACCTGCGTGCTGCTGCTGTATGTACTGCTGTTCCGTTTTTGACTGTCGCATGCACACACGCACGCAAGCAAGCGAAAAGGACTACCACCACTAATACCTGTACTACGGCTACCTACTGCTTGGACTGTTGTTATTGCTGTTATCGTCGTATACCTATGATTCTACTCTTGTTTTGCTGCTGGTGTTTTTTTTTTTTGTATACGTAAGATACTACCAAGACTAAGTGTATACCAGGTACACGTTATCATTTCAAATTCCAGGATCTTGTTCTGCGCATAAAAAGGAAATACCTACGTAATGACGTTGGTTCAAGCTGAACGCCCTACGATCGTGTTTAATGCGGGATTGTATTTGATGAGGTTGCAATCCGAGCTTTTTTTTCGTTTGAAGTTGGTATTCGCCTCGTAAAGCGAGGAATTCGAGACGGCTCTTCTCGCAATGACTCTGACTACTGTCAAAGAGGTACCCCAATCAGTTTCTCGCTTCTGGAGCGTCGCAGTTGTGAGAACTTCGGGCTACGTAGCTCATTCTTCAATTTAATTCCTAGAAAACAAAAGTTCACAGATGCTCTGAGTGTACTCGATACTCCGAGTTTACTCGGATACGTATCACCGGGGTGGTAAACTCTAGGGAGGCTGATAGCAGTGGTTGCAAAGGAGTTTGGCTGTCACACTCCGCGCAGGAAGGGGTGTGATAAATGGGGTGTGATAGCAGGTAGTGCCTGGTGGTTTTGTTGCTACACTCCACGAAGGCGGCAAGGAGTGTGGCAACAGTGGTTCAAGTTTTTACTGTCAAGCGGCACATTTGTTGACGGGGCATCAGCAGCAGATGCCGTGCCTGGCTTAAAGACGGGGTCTTCTGAGGGGGCCTTGGTCATAGACCCTTGTGCTATATTGTCAGTGAGCTGCGCATTGGGGGCCTCTGCAGCAGCAGTAGGCATAGGTATGGTTTGCAGCGGGAAAAAAAAGTGATCGAGTCTTCTGTGCCAGTAGCAGCCCTTTAATAACAGGCGCCGCAGAAGAGCTTTTCCCGCTGCGGTGGGCCACGGGTTCGCAAGGCCTTTGGGCCTCAGCCACCGTGATACGTTGGGCGTGTCATACTCCTCATGGGGCATGATACAGCAGTGAGTGTGGTATACAACGTACCCCGGTGATAAATCGAGTGATTGTTTTTGGGTTTATTATTGTCTAATCACCCAAGTGGTATACTCCGAGGATGTTCAAAAATGTTCACAGTCCAAAGTCGAAGCCGTCTTTTTTGTAAGCCCTTGAAATTTCCAACACATGGTGTACAGTATCTGTCCCTGTAAGCCGTTATGTACTCATGTTTTGTTTTCGCCGTAAATCGCCAGAAAAGTGTATTTTTTTCAATGTAAATACTTGCAAGTTGCAAGTACCGAAGTACAAGGTTCCCCTCCGGAACGTGCCTAGGGGAGTGCCGCAAGAACGAATTGAAAACCTACTACAGCATGCGATATGGTATCATGCGCGTATCACATATGTATAGGTACCAAATGGACATTTTCCCGGAATACTTTTACTTTTCATCTCCGGCCGCGGGTCTTTTCTCGCGCTATCGGCTGCGGGGCACGCGGGGGCCCCGCGTGTACACCACGGCGCAAGTGCGGGTACCGGTCGAAGACCATAGGGCGCGCTCTGGGACTTCGAAGTCGCGAAATCTGGCAAATAACTCAGGGGAGACGTTCCGACTTGACACCGCCGTGCAGCTACATGAAAAACCTGCCGTACGACTTTTGTTTATCCGTGTGAATTTGCATGGTTCATTTTTGACAAGCCGCCTAAACGGTACGCACACAGCACGCGCCACGGACGAGACAACAAGGACCACACCCACATGGAACGAGGCACACATCTAGAGCCATGCATCAGTAGTAGTTAATACATTGTTGCATGGTCTGCTCTCTATGGGTTGTGTACAGCAGTAGCAGTTGTACGAGACGCTTAAAAATTTACACGCGCATTCTTCATGTATATTTGTAATTTGGTTCCAATATTATTTTTGGAATCTACGTAGAGTACACGTACATACATATACAGAGCACAGATCTACAAGTACGTATACATGTACAGCAGTACAGCAGCAGTAGGAGTGCTACCGCTGCTGTACTTTACGGGAACTGGCGTCTAGTCTAGACTACACACTACAAAGCGGCCAAGCGCCCCTTATCGAACAGCACAGCGGTACGGCAGAAGCTGCAGAACACAAAGCAGCCAGCCGCTGTTCAGATTGTTGCGTTTGTGGCGGCTGTTGTTGTGTCCTCTGTATGCGTGCGTTGGGCCTGTAGTAAACAGCTACGAGTAGCAGGAGGAATCCAGCAGATCTACAGTGGTTGTGACAGCTACGAACAACGAGTACTGTTTTGCTGTGTTCTGTCTTTCGTTGTGTATGCGTGTGTGTTTTATGTATGGGATTCCGGCTGGCACAGCATTCGCATCCTCAGCACGGCGTGCGTCCACCTGTGCTTTTGCACTGCATGCAGCTACAGCGGCATGCACATTTTGTTCTGCCCAGGTTTGCGCAGCAGCCAAAGCCGCCTGAACGTCGTGCCCAGCACCTGTAGCTCTGACTCTGCTGCACTGCGCTATCACGTGCAGGTCACAACTACGAACTGGACCAGGTGTATATCACGGGCTACTACCATGTATTTCTGCATTCATCTGATTGGCCAAACTTCTTCCGTACGTACAAAACTCACATTCTCTCATTCTTCCGAGAACATTCTGACTCTGATTTTAATATCAACCGTGCTTTACAGCAACGATTAACAACAACAAAACCGCTAATACCCGTCACGGGTATGGATAACACTTCATACTCGCCGAGAATTTGGGCCCAGGGCACCCGGATATTCAGCTGTTCGACGGGCACCCTTAGACGAGTACTCTGCTGCTAAACGCGTACCAGGGTACCCGCCCACAAGGTATTACGTACGAGTGAATACTCTTATGTAGGACCGGGGCGGGACTCGTCGGGCAACAGCTCTGTCATAACTATCCTCTCCCTGTACACTCAGCTGTACAGCGCACAACAGCCGTGATAACTGCAGTACCACTGTGGGATCGACTTTAAATCCTACAAAAAATAGTAAGATCGACTTCAGAAACAAAACAAATCGTTGAGCCTGGACACCAAGCTGAAGTTAATGAACACCGGGAGCCCACTGTACCTCAAATACGATATCATCTCGTTACAGTTGTTTGGTTAGGAATGGTCGTCGCTACTACTTTTACTGTCTACTATGCCACAGGTTTGCTCCAAAAATTACACTATGAAGCATTTGCGATCTATTTTCAACCTTGCGACACCCCCGGGATTTCGAGTGACCAACATCCCGAAGGGGAACCTTTTATGTATAGGTACCAAACGGACATTTTCCCGGAATACTTTCACTTTTCTCCTCCGGCTGCGGTTCTTTTCTCGCGCTATCGGCTGCGGGGCATGCAGGAGGGCCGCGTGTACACCACGGCGCAAGTGCGGGTCCCGGCCGAGGGCCGTGGGGCGTGCTCTGGGCCTTCAAAGTCGCGAATTGAGGCAAATAACTCAGGGGAGACGTTCCGACTTGACACCGCCTCGCAACTATCATGCAAAGCCTGCCGTGCGACTGGTTTTTGGTTTTCGTTTTTGACCCACCGCATGAACGGAACACACACACAGCACACGCACCACGCACGAGACAAGAATAAGGACCACACACATAAAGCGTCGTGCAGCAGTAGTTGATTCGACGTTGCATGCGTCTGCTCTTTCCCTGGGCTGTGTACATGCGCATTTTATACAAATCTGCAAATTTGGTCCCAACATTTTTCAAAATCTACGTGCAGTACATACATACACAGATCTACGGTGAGTACGTAAGACGATAGGCCGATCAACATGCGGAAGCATATTTAGGTACGTACAGCAGTAATGTACTACTACGTACGAGTACTGCTGAATGTTACGGGTGCATGTCTAGACTTCAAACTACAAAGCAACCAAGGCGCCACTTATCGAACAGCACAGCAGTACAGCAGAAGAAGCTGTGTAACACGCAGTAGTAGCCGCTGCTCAGATTGTTGCCTATGTGACGGCTATGGTGTTCAGTATACGTGCGCAGGATCCGTACCACACAGCTAGCAGGGGGGATCCAGCAGGTGTAGTTGTGACAGCTATATACGAACTACGTATACCGCTGTGTTCTGTCTTTCTTTGTATGGGCGTGTCGGTGTGTGTATGTTTCATGTATCCTATTCCAGTAAAAACTCCCCCTCTGATCGCGCAGTACAGCAGCGGTTGAAAACGGCAAAACAGCTACTGTAATACCCGTCACGAGTATGATACGAGTATGGATAACACTTTATACTCGCGAGATTTTGGGCTCTGGGCACCTGGGTACCCAGCTGTTCGACGGGTACCCTTAGACGAGTACTCGGTTGCTAAACGCGCACCAGGGTACTCTGCTCTCCAGCACAACAGCTAGATCTAACTACTACTGTGTGTGCTCTGTGTACTCACCCGCTGTGTAGTGTATTGTATGTGCTCTGTGCTATGCTGTCGGTACTGTTCTGTGTGTGCAGGCACTTTTTCTGTTGTATGTGTGTACTCTGGGTGTGCTCTGTGTGTTCAAGTCTTCGTACTGAACTATTTTGCCCTCTATGTACTCTGTGTGATATGTAATATGTGCTGCTGTAGCAGTATCCTACGAGGGTCTGCTCAGTCAGCGTCATCCATAACGAACAGAAAACGAAACTCACGAGTTGTGACATTTAATCCAAGAATCTTTGCGAGTGGTGCGGAGCGGGCCGGGCCGGGCCGGGCCCGTGATACATTTTGAAGTCACCGACCGAATGACGACATAGGCTGTGATATTTCAATCTCCCGCGCCGCCGGTTTGGCCCTGCTGGCAAGATGCCAAGCTCCCCGGTCGTATGCCCGGCCTACGCCCGGATTCTCAGGATACTTTGCTTCGTTTTGTTTGAGATGTGCCGCCTCCTCCTCGAGGTTTCGACGCCGCGATGTTCTCGTTCGCCAGCGCCCAGCGGTTGCTTTGGGGAGCTGCTTGCTGTCCGCAATCGGTGTAGGCGACAGAGTCAGCTGTATGCCCTCATATCTGGTCTTTGGATATCCCGTTGGGTTGCGTGGATTATACACGAACACTTATCAGACGCATTTACTGCAAAAATGGATTATAATACAGTACGAGTAAAGTCACGACAAAAAAAATGACGCAGATCGTGATTTATTTCGATTTTTGAAGGTTAAAACGCTGAATGGCGTCAAGATTCACGAGTTGTTCTTCGTGAATCTACTCGATACAACAAATCACCATTCAACACAAGTACAGCATTAATAGTAGCATAGGTGCCTGCAGTTGAGAATAACGTGTCGAGAAAAATGAGCCCAGATTGGCACGAACGATAGAAAAATTCGGTTAAAAAACACAGCTCACCACTGTGGGATCGGCTGTATACCCTACACAAAATAGTCACATCGACGTCGGAAACAAAATAAGTCGTTGAGCCCGGACATCAAACTGAAACCGGGAGCCCACTGTACCTCAGATATGATATCATCTAGTGACATGTATTTGTTTTGTATAAGGAATTGTACTCGCTACTACTTGTCCCTCTACACTATACAGCAGTCTATGCAACACAAGTTTGCTCCAAAAAGGGTAACAAAAGGGAAGTACGAAGCATGTGCGATCTATTTTCAACTTGCGACACCCCCGGGATTTCAAGTGACCAACATCCCGAAGGGGAACCTTGTAGTACGTACGATATTAAACAGCATCTGCACTTTGGGATAAAACATACAGGGAAACAAAAATACTAAGTTTGAGTGTGGGTGGTTGAAACTGACTTGGTTTTTAGTTTTAGGGCATCAAAATTGACTTTGTTTTAAAATGGAATCGAAATTGACTTGATTTTAGTGTTGGGTCAGAAAAACTTGATTTTTGTGTATGGGATTGAAATATATTGATTATTTTGTGGGGATCGTAATTGGCTTGATTTTTGTGCGGGGGGTCGAAATTGAGTTGGTTTTGAGTGTCAAGGCCGAAAATGACTTGGTTTTAGTGTCGGGCTGGAGGTTGACTGTTTTTTTATTCAGGGCCGAAAAGCACTTGGTTTTAGTGTCGGGGCATCGAACATGACTTGGGTTTAGAATTGGGATCGGAATTGACTTGATTTTAGTGTTGGGTTCATAATCAACTTGATTTCGTGTCGGGGATCGAAACTGACTTGGTGCGAGGATCGAAATAGGCTTGGTTTTTGTTCGGGAGGTCCAACTTGACATGGCTTTTATTATAGTGTGCGGGCCGAAAATTAAAGGTTTTCAGTGGGGGGATCGAAGCTCACTTACTCTTTGTGTCGGGTCGAAAGTACCTTGGTTTTGGTATGCGGGGCTAGAAGGTGCGGCGTGCACCGCTAACCTCTACTAACAACCAGTTATTCGGAATTCGGAGTACGATCTAACGAGATGGATAGATATCGCGCTGCTTTATTGTTGGCAAGGGTTGTTTTTTCTCCTTAAACTACCCAGTGGTATGTATATGCAGCGCCTTACCCTGTCGATTGTAGATCTGCTGTGCTTTCGACTGCTCACGAAAATCGCCACAGCAACAGTAGTAGCAGCAACCAGTAGTGTTGTTATACCTGTGGCAGCATGCATGCACCACACTGCAGCAGAGACCGTCTGCCCTACAGATGACAGGGTCCAATAAAAAAAGTAACAGCAGTATATATAATAGGGACCCACATCAGCAATACAACGCGGACAAACTACCGAAATCGTTTGACTTTGCTTCCTGCCGTGCTGGCGGACGGCAGGCGTGTATAGCGTTGTGTAGCCAGCTGGTTGTAGCACTGCAGTGCCCGTGTTTTGTCTGTTGTCTGTGGTGTCTGCGTACATCTCGCCGAGGATCGAACTCATGCCTTCGCAGTCAAAATCGGGCACCTACGTATAGACCATTTGACCAAAATACAAAAGATCCAAATTAATACCATGCATTATTTTTTACGGCACACGACAGATGCACAACGCGCCGTACATACATACAACACCCCTCATACACAGCACAGCAGCAGAGACGAGAGAAGGTGGAAATTGGTGATGACTGATTGACGGATGCAAGCTGATAAAGCAACTATGAATAGCCACAGCAGTACATGGTCGACCTGCCACACGCCGCGTGGTGTAGCCCGCTGCTGCTTGTAATGCTCATGCTATATAGGCGGTGTTGTGACGTTGTTTGTGGTGCTAAATTTGCATGTTGTCTGATGTTGTCTGAAGTTTCTCATCGGATTCCTGCGGTGAGATTCAGGGAAGAAACATGAAACAAATCGGGAAAATACCAACAGTTTATATACTAAAATTGAATTAAATTGGTCCCTATAATTTCGGCCAGAGTGAGTTCGGATCTTTCACACACAGCAGCAGCAGTAGAACAGAAATGTAGATGGTGGAGTACGGACCGCAGGCTCCGATCATCACAGCTGGCCACAGCAGTACATCGCACATGGGCGTGTCACACACGCACGGTGTTACCTGCTGGTGCTTATGCTGCGGAATTGTAACGTTGTGCTCCCATGTTATGTTGTCTACCTGTGGTATACTCCTACATATGTCTGGGCTATCCTGTGCTCATCTCGAGCTCGCGAAAGGGCAAAAAACGAGAAGCAGAACAATATTATTTACTGGCACGTACGTACAAAAGAAAGGCCTCATGCTGAGAACCCGGGAAATCGTCTTATCCACTCCCGCGGGAAAAAAAACTTTGAGCGCCCGCCACGCGAGCTACAGTGCTCGGATCGAGCCCAAACCTCGACCAATGTGCCCGGCCGGGCCTCCCGTGTCGGGGTACTTAGGGTCTTGCCGAAAAGCGCTCGCGCGAAGAGAAAAGTTGCGAAAAGTGCGAAAATTTCACAAACATAACTATACATATACCCTCACATTTATTTGAGCCTTGTGGGACCCACTCGAGATATTTCTCCGCCGAAAATCACCGAATATTCATCTATATAAATACCTCTACCATTACGTAAACCTGGGTCGGTCGTTAGTTGTGAGCGGACCGTAAGAATCTCTTCTTCGTGACGAACGGCCAAACTCTCGATAGACAGCTCTTCGAACTTCGAACTGCTGCTTGCTGTAGCTTTGATGAGCTTTTTCACATTTTTTTTTTGCTTTTTGCTGACAGCAGCACGACTGCAACTGTATTAAATAGTAGTCCGTACTTTGCTTTGTCAGCAACAAAGACACTGAGCTTGGGCCAAAAACGCAGACAGATAATCACCACAAGAAAACAAGAACACCGGGGGAAGGGGAAAGGTCCTCCTCTGCTCTGCTGTTATGCCTGCCTGCCTCATGCTGCTGCTGGCTCTCTGTCAGCATCTGCCGTGACGCGCGCACGGCACCTACTGCTACATTTTCTTCGTCAGGAACGACTGATAGCAAAACATATGCATACCTTCAAGAAAATCTCGACATTGTGATCTGGACAACGCAAGACAGAGTGGCACAACAGTAAAACAAGAACATTGGGGAAAGGGAAACGGACCTGCTCTGGTGCTCGCCTCTGCCTGCCTGCTGCTGTTTATGAAATAGAAAACATACAAGTAAAAAGCGAAAAAAATACGCCAGCTGTGAGTTAGTTGTTGAACCACAAATAATAATGTAACAACCAAAAAATATTTGTTCCTCACTTGACATCATATGATTGACTCTTCCAATATTACAAGAAGGATATTCAACTATTTGGGTATGTACTCCTGTTCTGTTCCTGCTGTTGCTGCTGTCTCGTATGCTGCTGCTACTGCTGCTGCTCCTTCGTGTACCCCGACCATGTAGGAAACGCGGGGGGGTATTGGTTAATGACACCATTGCAGAAGTACAAATCCGTTAAACAATTATTCGTTCAAGCGGGGCAATTAGCTTTCTTCTCGATCAACTCGTACAGACAGCGTACGCAGACAATACCAACACGCTGCTTACAAATCAGCTCATACGATGACAGACCTTCGATTTCGACTTTCGACATAGAATCAAGCCACGATCAACCCGCTTCGTATTGGGACCAGCAAGCAAACACCGCATGCCTGCATGGTCGACACAAGTCACAAGCCAAAAACTGTGCACCCGTGCAAGTTCCAACATACCACGTACCAGGATATCGTTATTTTCCAGTTCAAGTACGACAATGTAAGAACCAAAAGAGTACGCTGTACGCAGATACGAATAGGCACATTACGCAAAAAAAAAACACTGTGATAAATACCAGGTATGATACACATAAAATACCAGCACCATCAGGCTCGAGTTTAGTTTGAATGATATGCTTTGCTCGTCAGATAGGCTTTCGGCGGGCGGATGTTCCTCCTTCAACCGTCATAGGCTACTCCTACAGCAGTACAGGTATGCCAGGAACCGTGGTACGTTTTTGTCGTCTACAAAAAAATGGAATAAGGCACAAAGCCAACGCCTTTCTTTCGGGCTGGGTATTCTATTATCTACTCGTACGTATAAAACAGCAGCACGTACTAATGTAGGCGGCAGCATTTTTTAATTATGTTGATGCTCTGCTGCTGGCGACGTAACCTGTTTTCCTTGAGCCGCCCTTACTCTGACCACTCCGTAGGAAAGCCTTGTAAATATATGTATATATATATATATACTGGGCTCCGCATGGGTGCCGGCATTCGCCGGCACCCATGCTTCGGATAGGATAATATCTGTATAATATCTGGTACAACGTCAGTAATTTGGTGCCATCCTTAATATTTACGACAATGTGATGGCGCTCGCTCGTGTTTCGATATCTGCCGCATACGTGCAGAATCATGGCAATGCCAAGTGTTGCAGAAAGAAGGGAATGCTGCATGTTGAAATATTCAGTTCGCAACCTCATTTCTCAGTCTCAACAGTCAGTCTCAGAAATAATGTAATTCAGTCGCTTTCGGTGTTCCCTGGATAGTCTCAGTTCTCAGGATAGTTTGTGAGATTTACGAAACAACGTGATGGCGCTCGCTCGTGTTTTGATGCATGACACATACGTACAGAATCAAGGCCATCCAAATGTTGCAGGAAGAAGGAATACGCTAGTGTGATACTCAGTTCGTAACTTTCATTTCTCAGTCTCTGGCAGAAGTGCACCAGTCTGAGTGACGGCGGCTCAGTTTTGGTACGTGCGCATGCGAAAAAAAAACCATGCCGAGAAAGCGGTTCGGGTGGATAGTAGAGAGACGTCAAAGCTGGCCACGGGGGGGGGGTTACTTCATTTGCTGGCATGTATGACCTAGCCTCGACCTACTCCGGACAGGTGGTCCGGTCCCATATTTGACGTCGAGAGCTCGTATCTACAACAGCACTCGTATACACTACAACAGTATTACTGCTGTACAGCAGTACGTACCACAGCAGCAGCAGTTTCTACATACAGTACATACTCGTACCAGGTACTGGTATTGCTGTTTGTTATAGTAGTACAGTAATATGTCCACCTTTAGAAGCTACAGCAGTAAAGTACAGTAGCTACGTAATCCTCCAGTTTGGGTCTCGCCCGTACCTTGATTCCCAGCGCCAGAATCGTAATAATCAGCCCGACCCCTGGAAGATCTATCCTACGAAGTCGTTGTCAATACGTAGGACTCACGAATCCAACCGAGAAAAAAAATATATTCGTACTCGGTATATTATTGAACCGAGTTTTTTATTGTCGTACTGCAGCAGCAGCTGTACTTTTTTAGCCGAGTTTTGTGTTGTACTGCTGTGCTTGCTGCTGTTGTTGTATCGTACTCGTATCCGGACGAAGCAAGGCCGAGGGGGTGGAAGGGACTAAAGACGACCGCTCAGGTAGTCGGGAGAAAGCGATCGCATTTGCGAGCACCGAGCTATCGAAGAAAAGAAGCCGATATAAATAGCTGTATGAAGAAAGCTTGCTTCCTTGTGAGGAAAAACCTGGATGTCCCGCAAGAACCTTGACTGTCTCAAGGAAACTATCTCGATGTCCCGCCGTCTCTGAAAGAGCCTACGGATTGAAGGCCGCCGCGCTCGGCGGCGACGCGCGACCTCGAGAGAGCGCGAGCGGGAACAGGCCCGTCGGAGGCCGGAGAAGGCGACCTGCGAGAGAACGACCGAGAAAGCGCGGGCGAGGCGCCGAGAGCTGACGCGTTTCCATTTCGGTCTGAAGCCCAGACGATAGGAGGGACTTCGGTGAGTTCCAAAATCACGAGAGGCATCGGTGTTCATCATTCTATTTATATCTATAATGTATGAAATGGCAGTGTATGTATCTCGGTCTCGTGGGATCCCACACTTCGAGCACATTGAAGCAGAATATATCCGTTATATGTATGCTTCGGCATAACCTAGTATCATGCACGGCATTTCTGTATCTCGGCAATGCTTCCATGGTTTCCGTTTCTTCTACTCAGCCGGTTTTTCGAATATCAACCCGAAACTCTGGACAGACATGCCAAGTACCTGACGCCGATTAAGTTTTTTTTTTACATGGTTCACTAGGAAATCGTGGTTTCGAGAAAATGCAAAGCACTGAAGAAAAAGAAAAAGTAGGAGGCCACATCCGGATCGAGCATCGTACGAAATAAAGTACAATTTTTTAAGACGTTTGATAATTTTTTCAAGAGAGATAACCCCATTTTCCCTGTAATATACCTGACCGGGCTGGTCGGCCCAGGCCATCAATCAATCAAATGATGGGCGGCGGCCCGGCCCGGCCAATCAAATTTTCATTGGGCGGGCCGCGGCCCGGGGCGCACCACTATTATTTCCTTTGATAGGACGCGGCCCGGACCAGACCATCCCGTTTTCGAAATTTGACGGCCCGGCCCGGGCCATGACATTACCAGCAAGGCCCATGAGCGACAAGCTCTATATGAGCCGCCCCGTGGGTTCAACAGGTTGCACCACCGGCCGACCCATTTGTTCTCCCACACTAAAAGGTCCACGCATATATATATATATACAAGGGCTCCGCATGGGTGCCGGCATTCGCCGGCACCCATGCTTCGGATAGGATATACCTGGTACATTACTGCTGTAGTTATTTGGTACCATCCTTGCTATTTACGACAGTGTGATGGCGCTCGCTCGTATTTCGATACCTGACGCCCACGTGCAGAATCAAGGCAATGCCAAGGGTTGCAGGGAGAAGGGAATATTCAGTTCGCAACCTCATTTCTCAGTCTCAACAGTCAGTCTCAGAAAGGCAATCAGTCGCATTCGGTGTTCCCTGGATAGTCTCAGTCCTCAGGATAGTTTGTGAGATTTACGACAACAACAATCTGATGGCGCTCGCTCGTGTTTTGACATCTGACACATACTACGTGCAGAATCAAGGCAATGCCAGGTGTTATTGCAGGAAGGAAGGAAACGCTACTACTGCTGTAATTGCTGATACTCAGTTCGCAACTTCATTCTCAGTCTCTGTCAGAAATGCACCAGTCGAGGTCCCGGTGGCGGGCTCAGTTTCAGTTTTGGCACGTGCGGCAAAAACACTCCGTGCCGAGCAAGCGGTTCCGCATGGATATGCGAAGTCGAGGCAACGGGGGGGAAATCTCAATTATTCTCTGACTCTCGTGTGTCTGAGCAGACTCGTATCTAGCACTGTACACTACAACAAACAGTAGTACTGCTGTACAGCAGTACGTACTACACAACAGCACTCAGCAATACTATACACACCAGCTACTCGCTACGTCGTACATACAGTACTCGTACCTGGTACTACTCTTACGTACTGCTGTTTGTTCTTGTACGTATTACAGCCAGGCACAGCAGTAATATCTCTAAGCTGAAAAATAAGCTACAGTAGTACTGTTGTACTGAATCCACCCGAAAAAAAATCAGCCGAGTTTTCATTCATCCGTGGATCTTTGAGTTTTTAATTGAGGCGAGATATTTTGAGTTGAGACTCGCACCACAAATATCTCTCTCAGCAGCAACAGCACCACGCATATCATCCTCAGCGGCCAGTAGAGCCGAGATATCTCCTCAAGATCCACGCACTTCGAGGTCGCTGCGCTCGGTGGCGGCGCTTGACTCGAGAGTGCGCGCGGGCGGAAAGTCACGGGCGGAGGCTGAGGGGGGCGACCCTCGAGAAGAGCGGGCGAAAAAGCCAACCCGAGGCCTTCAAAACGGGTCCCGAGTGCGAGTTCGGTCTAAAGCGAAGTCAGAGCCGAACAGGTCCAAGATCACCTGAGTTGCCAATGCTCATTTTATCTATATCTATACTCGTATGGCGACGATGTTTTTCAAAGCCCTCCTCGACGCGGCGCAGACGGTACTACCCGAGGAACCGCGGAGACAACGCACGCAGGAGTAGTGTGAGACTCAAGTGACGAGAGCAGCTTTAGAGGAGGCCCTTGCCAAGCGGCGGGAAGCGCACCGCGCGATGAGGGGCAATTGGAACACAGCGACATGGAGGACCCTCAAAGCACCATGTAAGGGGGTGACTGCAGCAGTCGAAACGTGCATCTATGCCCACCTTGACAGGTACGCGGCGAAGATGGAAGCGGTCTACAAGGACCGCGACATGATAGGGCTGTACAAACACCTCAAGAGATCAGTGGGCCTCAGCGGGTCACAAGCGGGGGGGCAGCAGTTCGTCACGGACGAGAATGGCGTGCTGCTCCGGAGCAAAGAAGACTTTCTCCAGCGGTGGGCGGGATTCTTCGGCACCCTCCTCAACACCAAGTCCCCCACCCTGAACCCATACATCGCCGAAAAAGTGACGCAACGATCAGCGACGCGATCCACCCGACGGTTGGGAGCGGCGCCAGACCTCGACGAGATGAAACGGGCAACGAAAGGCCTGCAGAACTGGAAGGCACCCGGCCATTACTCCCTCCCTGCCGAGTTGCTCAAGATCGATGACGACGAACCCGTCGTCCTGGTGCACCTTCATGCCATCCTCGCCGACGTGTGGAACGGAGGAGAGATCCCGCAAGAGTGGAAGGACGCAACCATCAAAGTGCTGCACAAGAAGGGCGACCGGTCCAACTGCAACAACTTCGGGGGGATCTCGTTGCTATCGCACGTAGGCAAGGTTCCCGCCAAACTCATCACCAACCGCCTAAGCGTCTTCTGCGAAGCCAAAAACATCCTCCTGGAGGAGCGGTGCGGCTTCAGCTGGTCGATTCACAGTATCCATGCTGTTCGTCGTGCGCCGACTCCAAGAACTAGGGCGGAGAACGAGAATACCGCTCTACATGTGCTTCGTCGACCTACAAAAGGCCTATGACTCGGTGGACCAAGAGCTGCTGTGGAAGGTGCTGGCCAGGGCCGGGATTCCTGCGGAGATGATCGCCGTCATCCGGGAGTTCCAAGACGGAATGCGGGCCCGGGTGCGCATGGACGATGGAGAACTGTCGGACTGGTTCCTTGTCACGCAGGGCTTGCGACAAGGGTGTGTGCTGTCCCCACTGCTGTTCAACGTGTTCTTCGCCGCGGCCCTAGAGGTCGTTATCATACGATTCAGCGAGGACGAGGTTATAATGCAGAACCTAATGCTCCTGAAGGAGGAGACGGGAGCGGGGACGGAGACACCCCTCGACCGCGTACGGAGAGCGGGATGGGGGATGCTGTATGCCGACGACGCCGGCGTTGTATCGAGGTCCGCCGACGAACTGGCGAGGATGATGACCATTATCGTGGAGGTGATCGGGGAGTTCGGGCTGACGGTGTCGAACAAGACGGAGACTCTCCTGATGCGCGTAAAGGAGAAGCAGTCGAAACCCAGCCAACACCGCCCCCGCCGCCGCTAATCATCGAAGCAGCGGGGCAGAGATACATCCAAACCGTTAAGTTCCGGTACCTGGGCAGCCTCGTCAACGAACATGGCGACCTCACCCGGGAGATCAACTTCAAGAGAAGAAAAGCGTCAGCGTGCGTCAGGAGGTATGGCCCGGAGCTCTTCGATAGGCCGGGAGCACCGTTTCGACTCAAGACCCACCTGCTTCAAGCGGAGGCGATGGAGGCACTGCTGTACGGTTGCATGACATGGGCTATTATCTCCGCCCTTCCTTTTTCCTTCCTATATACGAGTAGTCGTAAATCAGATTCGGGGTCACAAAGTAGGCTCTTCTCCCTCCTCCCCCCCTACGTGTCTTGCATTTTTATGGCGAGATTATTTCAGCACTTTCTTCCTCAGTCAACTCTCGTCGAATTGTGCTTACCCACCCTATAATATGCGCTCTCGACAATTGGTGTCATTTGAGAATAAACACCTCCATACGGAGACTCGAACCCTCGACCTCCAACCTAACAAGCTTCGTGGTTACCTGTTCGACCACCGGGGCGACTGCTGTAGTTGGTACGCGTGTTTACGTAACTACTCTGTATAGACATACAGTACGCGACAGAGGTTAATAATCTGAAAATTAAGAATTTGAGGCTGAGATTTTGTGAAAAATAAGAATTTACAGCTAAGCATTTGTGCTGAACTCGATGAGGAAATAATAACTAGCACGTGGAGAATTGCAAGGGATCGGCCCATAATAATTTTACACTTGCACTGCAGTCTAGAAGGATATGAAACTAGCTGTGCAGACACTCCTTAAGGCCACATGAGGCTCCCGACTAAGCTTCTTTTTCAATCCAAAATCGACTTCACATGTGACGTTTTCTCCAAGATATTTTGGCAAACTTATGGATAACTTTCGCCAAAATAAATTCCGTCTCCTCCTCAAGCATGTAAATACCAAATAAAGTAACATATTGTTTTTTCCCTTGAACGCTTTTCATGGCTGGCAATATGCGAGACGGAACGGGACGGTAAAACAATAAAAGCTATAGTTGTCTGGACGGGAGGAACGTGGCGGGACGGGACGGTTGGTGCGGAAATTTTAGGTGGGACGGAGTACAATTACTTTTGGTTTTGATGACGCGGACGGAGACGGTAAATATATTTCTTCACGACGGCACGAATCAGCATTATTTTTTGGTCGACGGGACGGGACGGCACACTTTTTTTTCTCGGCGAGATGGGACGGTACATTTGTTTTTCTCGTCGGGACGGGAAAACCTCGTAAATAATAATAGTTTTCATAATTCATTAAGTCTAGACGGCCGTCCGTCACAGCCGCCGCCTTCCCGACATATTTAACGGACAGAAGAAGTATCATTATTATCGGTATATCGACGGGAAGGAGTGACGGCAATAGCTGGACGGGACGGTTCAGGCAGTTTTTGACGGCGGGGCGGGGCGTAATAGGGGCAAGTTTAGTCGACGTGACCGGACGGTAAGGGGAGTTTTTCTTGGCAGGACGGGATGGTAAAGTGCAATGGGAAATTTTGTATGGGCCGGACGGGACGGTACGAGTTAACCGTAGGTGACATTGTCGACGAAACGAAACGGCACAGCGGTTTTATTCCGACGACGGTTTTACCATCCTGTCAAGTCGTTACTACCGACCATACCGCCCCTTCAGTAAAACATTAAAAGCCTTGATTCCCACCCCTTCCCCAGCGATGCGGATGTAATCAGCTCAGCGTATTGCTTGAGCTCGGCGCGCTTCTTGCTGCTTGTACATGTTGTGTCGCTTGTACAGCAAAGGACTGTGTACAGTACTGCGGACACTTGCGATAGAGCATGTAAGTACCTCGACCTGCGCTGGATTGTGTGGCGAATGATTTGCCGTGGTGAGGGTCTGCGGCGATGAATGTATCTCGCGACGCTTTGAAGGACCTTCCGGCGCTTGCCAAGTTGAAGGCCGAGGGAGGGATCCTTGGGCGACACTTCTCGCCACTCAACGGGCATGTCATAAACGACCAACGCCGTGTTCAAGTCCGAAGCCAGGGGAGGCTTCGCATGGCTATGGCCATGGATGGGGTGCTATGACGGAAGGACACGCCTCAGACGTCGACTATGCTGAACTGTGTATCTTACTACAGTAACAACCGCTCAAGAAAAAAACCGAACTGTATATCTTAACAACCGCTCGAGACATATTACGTAAGCCTTTGCAAAACTAAAATGGCGTTTGGAACGCCTTTGGCATATAAGCATTTTGTTTAGGAGAATTCGGCGTTCTGCACCCGTTTGCGAAATAAGAATGTGAACATAAGCATTTCTGGTTAAATCGGAGAGAAGATTAGACGCGAGCCTCAGGCAAAATAGGAGATTATTTTCATCTGTCGCGTACTGTACTTACTCTTTCTCAGGGATTGCTCATCCCTGGCCTCTCAGGGCTCCCACTTCGATACCGCCCCCTTCTATTACTTGATTACTTGCCGGAGCTTTCCTCCCTGTCTTTGTTTCCTATACTTTTTTTTTTGGCGAGTCTTTTTGCTTTTTCGGTTATGGGCTCGTTCGTTCGTGTACAGTGAGCACGGCAGCGCGGGCGAGCCCGGCGCCATCGCGGGCATGGGAGGGCGCTGGCCAATAGAGAGGGGGTCCGAAGGGGTGCGGTCGCCTTTTTCGTGGCTAGGCGAGGCGTGTCCATCGAGACACGAAAGAAGCATGAAGGAGCTTGGTCTGCCGTGCTGATTCTGTGTGAATCCACTGTGTCCGAAATTATAAGGGCCGTTTCTCTTTGTAAAAGAACATTCAAGCGGTGCTTATTTTTCAAAACAATATTATTCACAGAGAGAGAGCCAGGCGCGTTGAACACCATCATCCTCGAGCGGGCGAACGAGGGCCACGATGAGCACCGGGCTTCACGCGAGGCGGGCCACGGGGCTCACTGGGGCAGAGAGTCAGTAGAGCTCGACCCGAACCGAATCGATGGCGAGGTGATCGCGGGTTGGCGGGGAGCGTCCAGGCTGACACAACGCGACAGATGTTAAGAAAAAAAATGCGGTGCAATCATCACAGACTACACGGCCGGCGGGATTTTTTTCAAAAATAAATATTCGTGTCACTTGATTTTTATTTTTTTCCGACCGTTTCTTTTTCGTTTTTCGTTTTTCGCTCCTGCCGTTTTGTTCGAGTACGTTTGTACGTCTTCCTGAGTTTTGTGGAAATTTTTATTGTCGTATCATACTTCACAACTTGACGACCGTGCTGGTGCTGTGCTTTGTTTCTTTCACGCAATACGTAGGAGTACAAAAAGTATAAGGTACTAATTGTCGCTGTTGTGGTTGTACTACCACACATAATAACGAAAACGGCATCAATCACACCCCCACGGCAGGCAGCGCAGGGCCGTGCCGTGAGCCGTGTTGCTGTGCTTCCCCTTTCGAACGTAAATAGAGCTTTCTTTGTCGTCCGGGAGCATGGAGCTAAAGAGTGCATCCCGAGCATCAAGTCCGCCGTTTCTACGCTGCGCCATGAACCTCTTGGCATTTTCAAGTCGGTGATTGCACTAAATCATGGGCCTCTGCTGTGCCCCTTTCCTTGCGCGAGCTAAGCGGGCGGCGTCAGCCGCCCGCGGAGCGGAGCCCTTGTATATAATACATTTTTTTTGCCAATCCCATTTACATGGTACGTAAGTTTATATATCAGTGATGGAGATTGTCCCCGGAAACAGTGCCGATCAATTCTTGAAAAAGATTGCCTCCAAAATGGCCATCTTGATCTTTTCGGCAATCTTGCGAAAAAAGGCAATCTCAATCTCGATCTCAATCTTGATCTTCGTCTCGCCAAATCAACCAGTTTTGATGCTTCATTCTCGTTCGTATATATGTATATATACGTAGCTCCATTTTTTGTTCATGTCTGACTAGTTCGAGTATTTGGAACCTGTATTTTTGTCATACCCATATATATAGGTAGCAGCTGGTTGGTACCTATTAGTAAAGTCAGCCCGAAAAAATGAAAAAAATGAGAAAGCTCCCAGCCTACGAATAGCCAGAGCCTATAATAGAGTTTACAACAAAAAAGCTTGTTGTGCACTATTATTACTAACCAACTATTATGGGAAAAAATTGAGCCGTGATTTCTGTAGTTTTCAGCGATCTCCGAAACCCAAAAACCAGAACCATCTATTATGGGCCAGGAAATCATAGTTATTTTTGGTCTCAGTTCCTGGAGGGGGCAAAAATCTGCAAAACCTCCAGGAACTGATTATTACTTGGATTTTGTGTACTGTCACTACAGCAGCAGTACTGCTGCCCATCTGCCGAGTATATCTGTCACCCACGCCAAAGCATCACACATACAGCGAGCTGTACCTACGGGCTATGATGCCTGTGTAAAAGCTATCGCTTCTCCCTCGCATGGAAGCGATACCAGCAGCAGCAACGGCAAAAACGGCAGCAGCGATGGCGATTCGACGTCCGCGGCGAAAATCCAGCCGTACTTGGATGCCGAGACCACGCTCGAGGTGGTGCGGCGGCCGTTGGCTTTGCGTCGTTTAACGTAAACAAGACAAACCAATACTCTACGGAACCAGTTTCAAAAATGAGAAGCCATAATAGATCCTTATTTCTCATGCACATATTTCTGGATCCTGAAAACTAGAAAAATAATCGCCAGAAATCACGGCTCAAAAAAATTCCATAATAGTAGGTCTTGTAAAAAAACATTGTGTACTACTCGTACATCAGTACAGAACACCTGATAAGGAACAAGATAATAAGAAAACCAGGTTCATATTTGGAGTAAAATAGGAAATTCGGGAGTCGTTATATTGCAATTAGTGTGGAAATCACCCTCTCTCGAATAATAAACCCAGCCTACCAGACTTCCTGTTTCTCATCAGGTATCCTGTACTGTATTGATGGTACTTAGGCCGATTCTTACGGAATTTTTTTAGAGGTTCATAAATGGACCCCTTTTGACTCGTCTGTTTGTGACTTCATTTTTGAAGTCCACTCGTCAAGCGCAGTTTCTTATGGAAGCTTATGACCAAAAAAGGCATTTCATTTTTTCGTATAAGGCGGAAACCACGAAAGACGATAAACCACACATAAACCAAGTACTGCCAAGTACTCCTGTACCGGTATGATACCAGGTACATGGTATATGATACCAGGCATGTATACAGCAGCAGTGCTCACACCGTACAAAGCAGGTACCATCCAGATCGTACTCGTTCAAAGAAAAAGTTAGCATCGAGCCACCCCAACATCGCCCAGCACGTGCCGCCTCTGCGCGCGCAGCTCTTTCGACCCCAAGAGAGCGATGACGGCACCCAGATGCCGAGCGTGCTCGGCGAGTCAAGAGCATTGTGTCGGCTCTGTATAGGGACTAAACACACGCTCACAGCAAGATGCTGCAGCAGTGGTAGTATACGAGCTGCCCAGCGAGAGCTCGTTCGTCGACAACTCCCCAAGACGATCGATGGCTCACATCCACCTCATCGTCCCTCCACGATGCCGTAGTGAGAGTTCCTGACTGAGGGCCGGGCGAGTGTGGGCTTGTACGCAACCGCTTCTTCAGTCTGTATATACAGCAGCTCTTCTACTGGTTGGTGTGCCGGGTACGTAGATTTATCATATAATACGAGTACACACTGCTGTTATACTAAATATATAGTGCATACAAAAACCTATACAAAGGGTCAAATATGAACTCCAGTTTGTAACCTCTGACTTTCATTCTGGGGCGCAGAATGAACGAGGTGGCCTGGTCAAACTGATGTTCATATTTTTTTGTGATCAAACTTTGTCGTTTTGAGTTCCATAAGATGCTGTTTTTTTGCCTTTGGTCAAAAGGGGTCCATTTATGAACCTAAAATAAAAACCCGTAAGAGACGGCCTTATTGTAGGAAAGACGTCTTGTCGGGGATCGAAATTAGAAAGTGCAACATGAGCAAGTGTGCTTTCGCGCGCGCCCAGAATAAGACAATCAGCCTGAACCGATTTAGGGTTTCATGGGAGAGGGCCAGTACTGTATATCGACTCTCGATTTTCTTATTTTCTTGTTAATCCGAGCCTGCCTTTCTTATTGCGCGTTTTCTTATCATGTGCCCTGTGCTGTACCCCAAGAGGCTTCGTAGTCTTTTCTGGCTTTCCACTTCCCATACATAAAACACAACAAAAAAAATCGTTACGAGTACAGCAAGGTGGCATCTATCTACACATACGAGTCTGGTGTCGAAGCACTGGGCGCAAAGCTCAGACTATCAGCCGCCTCGAGAGACCATTGAATGCTGATCATGTCCAAGGTGGACCGTAGATGTGTGCCGTCGTGCGGTATACCTGGTATACAGTATGGGCTAGGGTTGCACCCCGTCTGACTGAGAACCGGGTACCCGGTGGCGGGTACCTGGAACCGTCGGAACCGAAATCGGACCGGTACAAATAAATTTACCCCGGGTATTTGGACCCCGGGAACCCGGGTACCCGGGTACCCGTTGATTGTGCTTTACAAAGCTCTTGGGATATAGGTTGATTTATACATAAACTGTCCCCCTAGACTCTCCTTTTTCCTTTTCTCCTACAGCCTTCGCACAACACGCGACTAGGGTTGCATCCCGTCTGACTGAGAACCGGGTACCCGGTGGCGGGTACCCAGAACCGTCGGAATCGGAATCGGACCGGAACAAATACATTTACCCCGGGTATTTGGAGAGGCAGCCTTCTGCCTCCATCTTTTTTCTTTGGGATGATTCATCAAGAGAATAGACGAAATTAGGTCATTAGAGTGTTTGCGCAAAAGACTTTTTAGAAAAATACTTTTCTAAAAATTGTCCCGCGGTAAAAATTGGCGGTATTTTTCTGAAAAAACGACCGGAAAATACTTTTCAGAAGTAACGATTTGGCCAGAATTTGCGGTACTTTTTGTGCTCTCTGCTCATTGGCGTACAACGTACCGAGATTTCACCCGACGCACTGGGTCTCATCGACACCACCGAGAGCCGTACCTTGCGCAGCCGACAAAAGCGCTGCTACTCGCAACACGGCAACTAACCGCGGAGCGCACCGAGGCTCAAAATGTGTAGGCTGGAGTATGGCACGGACGAGTGGCGTTGGGCTGTCACGGCGGGCCGCTGCTGCGGCACCCGCTCACTTGATGTCGTCGTGGAAGGTGCCTCGATCAGAAATTGGTACTCGTACGTGCCCCCTGTATACCTCCCAATGATACAGCATGAAAAGTCTTGTGTACCATCTCCGGAACACACCCGTGGTGGCGGCAGCACAGCAGCTGAAGCTACAGCAGCAGCAGCAGCAGCAGCGGCGGCGGCGGCGGCGCGGCGGGGGAGGGCGCGGGGGCGACTGCGCCGCTGTGCGAGGGGGTCGGGCGTGCTTGAATCGTGGCGTTGGCACTCGTAGGCTCGAGCAGCAGCACAATAGTGAGAAAAAAAGCCAATCCCATGATTGAAAGTAGCAAAAACGGAAGCTGCTCGCTACTGAGCTGCTGCTGCTGCTGCTGCTGAGCTATGATACGAATACTACTGCTGCTGAGCTGCTACTGCTGCTGCTGCTGACCCTAGCCACCCCTAGGAGAGTACGAGTAGCTGCTGCTAACTGTGCTGCTGCTTCTGCTTGTGTCTGGGTATACAGCGGCTGCCGCCGATGCTGGGTTGCGGCTGCTGTTGATATATACCCTGCTTGTATTCGTTGCTGTTTTTGCTTCGTATATAGGATGCACCTGGTACCACGAGTCTTTTGTACATAAGTTCGTACTGCTGTGCTGGTACACGGATTTTTGTTTCTTCGTTTTTGTCTCCCCGTGCTCACCCGCTTCCCTGTTTCATACGGCACGAAGGGTTTGCAAAGCAGTAGTGGACAGACCCTGTTAGTGGATCTTCCTAAGGTAGCTAATTAGGCACTCTGATTGGCCAAGCAAGCACTGACCACTGGCATAGGGTTCGGGTTAGGGTTAGGGTTAGGGTTCGATCTGAGGGTCAACATTACTACTACCAAGACAAAT
>MEHQ01001931.1:0-147562 GCA_008828725.1 Saccharina japonica
TTGTCAGCATGAGCATCGCCTTCCACAAGGGGGATGAGAACACCAGGACGCTGGACGTGTTCGATAACGACAACCACCTCACCACCATCACGTCCAGCGGCAAGACCCTTGGTTACCAGTACTTCAACCTCTACACCGACGAGACCAAGACCCTCAAGCTTTGCCTCGACGACCCTAAGTGGTACACTACCGACTGGCTGAGCATCACCGAGGTGCGTCGATGGAGATCAACTGCATAGTTTGAATATACTTCGTGGCTGCCTGGCCTATTTGAAACTGTACATGTACTCGTATGCATTGGTACTCGGAAATTTTGGATTTCATCTGCAAAATATATGTCAGACATACCGCTAAAGGGGCCACAAACGGATGTTAACACAATGCCGGGTACGCGAGCTTGCAGCATTGCTCATGGCATCACTGGAAGTAAACTGCTTGTTTATTATAACACAAGGATTCGCCTCAATTACATAAAAGCACAGCTTATAAAAATAGAAATTGATTTTTACATGAATGGTGATATTGCAATTCAGCCTGTCGATATGTCTCGGTTGGAGATTAGTGCGTGCGTTTGTTTTTAGAGAGCGTTTCTATTAACTTCCGTCGCGAAACGAAGTGTGTGTGTGCGGGCAATAGTGTAGAGGTAGTTAATGCACGATGTTGCCATCGTAACTCACAGGAGCTTCTCACTTTGCCGTAAACATTGCACCCTGTGAAGCACCTATGTATGCCGTTTGTCACACGTTGATCGTCGCCACATCAAATACTGTGGGTTTCACTGTTGACTTGTTAAATGCAGCACGCTGTGGGGTACTAGGATGTCTTCCTCATTCACCAAATTATCGACGCTATAGTTGGTATCTTCGACGTCTACGGTGGAGAGAGTATTGTCATTTTGTACCCTGGTATAAAGTGCCTCTGGATGAGCGCTGTGACTACACTTTGGTGCAAACCTTCCAGACGGTGGTTTTCGACTCGTGTACGCACTACGAGCTGGTTCCAGGAACAAACATAAGATTCCATCTTCGCAACTTTGCACGCTGGTTTTTGAGAGTTGGAAAACGAAATTCGGCAGGGAGGGGTGTTATTCATGACAGTACGAAAAATCGTTTTTTTAACCTCTGTACGTAGTGTTGTTTTCAATTTTCGCGGATGTTTGAGCAACTTTGACCCGATGTACCTCATGATTTGGTTTTCCAAAAATGGCCAGCCCTGGAGCCCTTTGTAATGTTGTAGAGAACAACCTCGCCAAGTTTTGTTTCGCAACTGTGATCTCCGCGAAGTGTATTTTTTCCCCTAAGGTTTCAAATTTGCTCAATATATTTTCCTAGTAGATGGCAGGCGGTTCTTACCACAGACTGATAGTCTCGCAGGAAGCAAAAACGTGACATGGACGTCTTCCCCTTGTTGATGCGATCCTGTCAAGACTTCTAAAGTTGAATTAGTCGGCGTATTGACCGATAGATGGCCTGAATACTATTACGTTGGTTTTATTATAGGATTGCTGCAGGAAAGCTATCCCCTATGGAATAACGCCTCCCTAAGGCATACCAATATGACCATATGTCGCGAACTACAACTCGTACGGCACGAATCCCTTCACCGATGTGTTCCCCTTGGCGATGCTGTCATGTCGATATATGTAGTGTTCGAAAACGTAATGTATTCCGTTTTTTAGTTCACGAAGAAGCTATCTTATGTTTATCTTTGGAGCAAGATCGTATAATTATATATTTCACGTGCCTCTCACATTAGATTACACAGTTTTCCAGGCCCACCTGGACAGCGGGGGGCGGGTTCAATACAACAATACAAACCACTCGCTCTGCTAAAATGCCACTACCAGGTAGGGGATTACCAGTGTTTCGCCGCAGATGTATTCACACAAAGTGTTTCCCTCTGTATGCTTCTGCAAAACGTCGTTACTTTCTTCAGGTGAAGTTCTGGGTGGCATAAGATCTCCAATGATCCCTTCAAGGCCTGGGACACCGTTGCGTTGTAACACCGCCACGTGAATATCTTTTTTACGTTATATTTCGTCGTTTTGTATCTCGCCTAGAGTGCTGTCGCCGGAAGCGAGTAGTATACTCAAGCTTTGGATCTGACGCAGGAATATTACTGCCGATATATTTAATGCGGGAGGTGGATACAACCGGTCCACAGTATTGTGTGACGGCATCTTGTGTCACTGGATGCGCGGTCGAAATGTTGATGGTTGGTGAACAGTTCGCCGAAGTTGTCGGCGGCCGATTTGTTTGGTGTCCACAGGTGGAACACAGGGCTTTTGATAGTGAATTTTACGTCTAGTGGGGGAATCGTAGAACCAAATCGACTAGGTCGGGACGATCCCCCTCACGGTTGCGAGTTGGAACCAATATCCCTGGACAATGGCCCATCGTAGGGAAACTTAAGATATATTTTATGTACATGTTAATGTCTGTGGCATATGTGACGAAATGTTGGCTGTCACAAAGCAGGCGATATGTACGGAAGCGTGGTTAGGAAATAAATAAACATGGTGATGGGGTGTTGGTCGTATAGAAGAACATAATTCGTCGCAGAGCGCGCGTGCGCGTAGTGCCCCCTCCCCGGCCTTCGAGTTGAGGGTGTTCAGCAGGATCGTCAGTCATATAACGTGGACAACTTCTGAAGTTCGATGATCATGCAGGAGCCTCGAACGAATTCGACTCTACATGTGTGTACCCAGGCTTGTTTGCCGCATCGTCCTTATCGGTGCGCATGACTTCGTCCAGTTAAAATAAATTGCTACCGAACGCGTGACAGTATCCACAATATGACGCTGGCGACGTGCCACCTGTCACCACCGTTGACGGCTGCGATGTGGTTTGAGCTTGCTGTTGTTTCAATGAGCTCGAATATGTTCACGTATATATACCAGTATACGCATGTGTGTATGTCATATATGACAACTCGTTGGCTGTCGCAAAGAAGGCGATATGTACGGAAACGTAGGTATTTTTTGTGGACATGGTGATGGGGTGTCGATCGCACAGAGGGAGGGACGCCGTCGTAGTGCACGCGTGCGCGAAGTACCCCCCCCGCCCATGCAGTTAACGGCGGTCAACTAGATAAGTGATTGAATAGGGTTGAGTACGTCAGGCGTTCGGTACTCATGAATCAGCCTCAAACGAAGCTAAATATATAGTTTTGTACCCAGACTTGTTTGCCGCCTCGTCCTCATCGGTGCCCATGATTTGACATCGTTTGAACAAACTGCTACCGAAAGCGTGGCAGTGTTCACGATATGACGCCGGCGGTGTGCCACCTGTCATCACCGTTGACAGCTGCGATGTGGGTTGAGCATGCTGTTAAATAAATGAGCTCGAACCTTTTCCCAAAACGTATATTTACCATTATACGCATGCGTGTGTATGTCATATGCGACAAAACGATGTATGTCCCAAATAAGGCGATATGTACGGAAGCGTGGATATTTTGTGTGAAGATAGTGATGGGGTGTCGGTCGAACGGAGGCGGAGACGTCTTGGCAAAGCGCGCGTGCATCTACCACCCCAGCCCTCGTAGCTAACGGCGGTAGGCTGGATAAGCGGTTGAATAAAGTTGACTACTTCAGCCGTTCGACGCCCATGCATGAGGTTCAGACGAAGCCGAATCTATATGTTCGTACCCAGACTTGTTTGCCGCGCCACCCGTATCCGCGCGCATGATTTTCCTATTTTTTTTTAACCGTTGCTACCAAAGGCGTGATTGTTTTCGTGATATGACGGCGTCGCTGTGCCCCCTGATACCACCGTTGACCGCTGCGGTGTGGTTTGAGCTCGCTCGTGTTTAATGGGCACAATCCATTTGAAGCAATCTGCATAACCTTTTGAAACATCGCGTGCCTGCTGCGATATATGAGGTAAATGTGTAAACATCCTCTGCTCACAATTATTCCGCCAGTGTACGATTTTGACCGCTGCGTCAGATGTCTATCAACATCAACATTCGAGAGCTCGTTTACCTGCGAACATTCCCTCTCAGCGATTGGCCAGATATTTATGCATCACGCCATCATCATGTACTCGCAACGACTCATGTTGTACCCCCGCCCAAGGCCTGTCGGACCTTGGTAGGGTACATGTGGAACCATTTGCTGCTGACGCATGCTATGGTCGAGGTGCACCGTGTGTTTTTCTGAGCTTTATGCCCCACCCGAAAACTGATTTCGGGACAAAATATTAGTTTGACGCGACAAACCATCCCATGGACCAAGTACAAAAATGAACAATATTTCACCAATTACAGACCGACGAGTTTGGGTTAAGGAGCCCGGTCTTTCACAAACCGTTTCAGCAGAACAATCCTACCTATATCGTAGCACGCGTCTGCCTATCGCGCCCGCTAAGGGGAACCGAGAGAATATCTACTGACCTGGTACCAGCGGTGTCATACCAATGTAAGTATCGTTTCCCTGCCGCGATATGTGAGCAATATGTAAATAAATCCTCCGCATTCGTTTTTAGTGACAGTCTGAAATATCCAGTGTCCCGTCGCGGCTGTGGGGCACAACTGCCAGAACACCTAGTGCACTGGTATCAACGACACCGTGCCGTTGTAAGCACCGTCATCTTGCCACGATATGCAATTTAACACCGCAAATATCGGTGCTCAGACGTTTTAGTAAAAGTCTGCAATATTTTGCGGCCCATCACGACCACCAGAGGTAACACTGACAAAACCTAATGCACCGTTTCCCGCGGCATCGTATCTTTGGAAGAATCGTCGCCCTGCCGCAACATGTAGGCGAAATCTGCAGATATTGCTCATCAGATATTTTTAGGTAATTTCGGAGGTATCCTGCGCCCCGTCGCGACCGTGAGGGTTAACAGTTACAATACCTAGTTCACTGTTCCCAGCGGCGTCGAGTCCACCTATTGACATATCACAAATCACTATGTACTATTTTATCCTTTGTTGCTGTTCGCTCAGGTAGCAGTGTGAACGAACTCATGTTTTGCGCTCCATCGCAATTGTGTGATAAATAAAAGCAAAACTCTCCAATTACACTTCGCGGCTAGCGAAATTACACACTGTTACTTAGCCACACACTGGTGTTCACCAAACAACTAATGTAATCATTCTGAGATACTCTCCGCCCCAAACCCGACTACACAAGATGTACCGGAAAGAGTAAAGAGTTTCGCTATACCTAGAAGAATCTCAGCGCTGCGAGTTATCGTGGTCTTGCCACAACAAGTTAACGATTATCCCAATATATGGTGCTGCTCGCATTCACCCAGAAAAACGAAATGGATACCCTCATATTCGACTTGCTACAGGTATCCGCGCTGAAGATATCTCGAGCACTTGGCTATGAAGATTCCTGTCACCCAGTTCTTGGGGAGTGCCTCCTTCATTATACCATGGTGTAAACTAGTATCCGCTCAAGATCTCTCGAGCACCTGGCTGTGAAGAGTCTCTCTCACCAGAAACTACGCGTGTGGAGTCACTCATTCATTATGCTCCATTATATCCTCGTATATACACACGTCAAGCTGAATTTACTCTGCGCCCCAATTCGAAAGCGACAGAGCTACAAGCAAGGATATCCAGTTGCTCTGCACCAGCAACATCATACAATAAGGAATAAATACATGTATACATATACATAGATATGTCGCCCTGCCGCAATGTGTGCGCCAAACTGCAATACAACAAACTTGTGTTTAAATCGTGCCATTCACGCTAACCCAACATAATCCAAAGATCTGCACTTGCGGTCAAATATCCAAAAGTTTTCGCGATCAAGTTGCCTAACATTTTGCTTGAGGAGTCACTCGTTTAAAAAGCCATATCGTTTCCACGTTTGAGATCTCTCGAGCGTTTGGCAGTTGAGAATAATCTATCTCCCTCAACAAAGCGCGAGGGATGTCACTCACTCATTATGCCATACTCGCACTGGTAATTCATAAGCCTACGTGCACACGTACAATCTGATGAAATACACGTAGTAGTATTATCTTGAAACATCAGCCGCATCGTGCCCCTCTACTTATGGTTCTCCCCCTGCTTTCATATGATCGCAGTGCGATAATGTCGCCAACGATTCAACTATCAGCAACACATTGCCGTTTCCTGTACTCGTGGTGAAGTACTAATTTCGAAGTATCTTTTTAGTCCGATTTTTTTTTCTCACAACTGATAAACTGCTCCATGTGATATGAATACCTTAATTTGGTGTGCCTTACACCTGGCACACGTATATTCGAAATATCTTGGTATATGTACGTCCAGGCTACCAAGAGTACACATCAGTATGCGCGAGTATGTACCACCGAACACGATAGTCTCCGAATACCATGATTTGGTGTGCCGTTTACCTGGTACGAGTATACTCGTAATATCGAAGTCTATTCACGCCCATTCTACCAAACGTACCAATGATTACGTACGAGTTTGTAGCACTGGACGCGATCACACTCTTTTGAGCGCAGTGGTTACAAGCATCATAGTATCTCCGCCTTCGGTCGAGGGGTGTCGGATTATCCGGCATTTCCGGGATCTGTCGTGCGCATGCATGTGCTTGATCATGATACTATATATTCCCGCGATATGTTGTGCGCATGTGCTCGATCATCATATACCAGCCGGTTTTCCGAATTGAAAAGTGATTTTCCGATGAGAATGAAACTTGATTATAGTACTTTTGTATTGTTTAAGAGTTGTATTTCGCTCAAGATCAAAGTTTGATTTAGAAAATAGGATCCTCGATGGTAGATATCTATCGACGAAAACGAAATTGAAATCAAGCTCGACAGGTTCGTAACATCGAGGATTTAAAAGAATTTGCATTGATGAGCGAGGTACCTCACCCTTAAACACAGATTTTCTGGGATCTTCGATATCTTGAGACTGCCGATGCCGATTTCTTTTTTTTGTTTTTTGTCATCCACGGGTGTCACAACTGACAATAGTTTACGGTGAAAAAAATGACTGTGAGGGAAGTATATCTCGTACAATTCAAAAAACAATATTTTCGATTTTCATTCTCATCGGAAAGGCAATTGTCAATGAAGATATTCGGTTGTCATATAAATAGGTAGGATTGTGTTTTTTTTGCCCGGCGGGGAGTTTTCGCGCCTCGCCCTCCCGGCCGAGCTCGCCGGCGCCGGGCTCGGCAGCCGGGGGATCGACCGGGGAGCGTGCCCCCGGGGCCTCGCCCTCGGCCGCGGCCCGCGGCCCGCGCGGCGCGCTCGCGAAGCCGAAAAAATAGAGTCGGTTTCCCGGGGTACCCCGTCCCACTCGGCCGAGCCGAGCAGGGCAACGTGAAACCCGCTTTGCGCAAAAGTCGCTTTGAAAAAATTCCTGCGTACTCGTGGGATATGCCCCGCCTTCGCCACAGTTGGTAGCCCTATGAATAACGAGCAATCGATGTTGTTTCAGCCCTGTTTGTTGTTCATGCCGAATTTTGAAGAGAGCATGCAGCAAGAGCACACACTCGCGTCACAAAGAGGGAAGAATCGATTGGACGATACATCGAGCATACTTCGAACGTGCGCTCATGTAGCAGCAGTAGCGTGACAGCGTCGGGGTATATCAACCCTTGTGGAACAGGGTGGTCTGATGGGTGTATCATGACACGCTGCTGCGCCCCAGGTCTGCAAATGGTGTAACACTCTTTTCCGTGGGCCGGTACTACACTCTTTTCCGTGGGCCGGTACTCGTACTTTGGAATTTTCGAAATACAAGCACGTACATCCGGGGCATTATTTCTATTCACGTTTTGTACTATACCGAGTTAAAAAAATTAAGTTGAATATTGAAAATTGTATGTTCGTGATCGCAAAGACAAGACGAATCGATGCTGAGATTTTGAACGAAAACAAATTTTCACACTAATAACAAGTAATTATGCAACACAGGATCAAGAAAAAAAACACCAAGACCAGCCAAAATTGGCCAAAATCAGTCGTTTTGGGACAAATCCTCAATATCTAACGAAATTTCGCTTTCCAGGAAAAACTAAAAAAAAGCCCTGCGTGTATGGTATGAATTCATCGTTAGCCGCCCTTTGAAATAAAATTCCACACACAATTATTTATGGTGAACTTGGACAAAATGACCTCCAAAATCCGCATTTTTGCCGATATCTCCGTCAGTTTATCGGTTTTTTCAAAAAGAAAAAAAGCCCAGGCGCAAATGTGACGAGCTAGCTAAATACGCAGTCTAAACATTGTGTGGTAACATTACAATCCACCTAAGCTTGGACCAGAAATTCACGTTTTGTGGCTCGTTCATAATCTTATCAGCAACATAGTGCCAAAGAAAATGGGTGTACCCCTCGTATGGAGCATAAAGTTGGCCACTATGTTCCCCAAGATTGAAAAATCCAACAAAAAGGGGTGTCTCGTCATCATCTGACCCCTGAGATGATGCCAGGTACAATACGCCATTATCTTGGTTGGCTCTTTTATTGTTCCGCAAGTATATACGACAATACATGCCTTGCACTATATACGAGAACGATACGTATAATATGTACGTATGACGTACACCGAGTACGTATACGAAAACGATACGTACCATATTTTGAATACATACGAGTATTATGTTGCTTCGGCCATAGGCACTGCTGCTGCACAGCCTTTATCTTTGTTTGCCGAAATAAAAGTCGGGAAGAAAAAAGAGCCACAAAGTGGTACGATAACCTTTGGTCTTATTATCTCCGTCTCGAGAGGGCCGTTTTAAGGGTATCTCTGTTTTTTTCAACAACCTACCCATACCCGAGATAAGTATTCCTCGGTGATGGGGGGTTTTCGGATACTTGGAGCTGGACGGACTATATGTACGTGTTCAAGTATCATGTACAGTCTTCGTACGTTCCAGGTCGTGATACAGCAGCGACAGACAACAGCAGCAGTACTCGTAGTCCTATCTATGCTGCTGCTTGCTGCTGTGTGATATCATAGGTTTACATAGGACATGTGGCTCGCGTACTGGTTCACCAGAGGTCTGGCTGCACGAAACGATCAACGTACTCGTACTACAGTACGAACTCGTACGTTTCTCTCCGCACTCTTTCGTGCGATGCTCGGATTTTCCAAGTACCGCATGTATGTTCGGAAATACAAGAAGCGGTTTCACATTCATGTATCCAAACGTTCTTTACATTTCCTGCCATAACTATATTGTCACATGCACGCAATAAATACTACTCTGCTAGGTACGTACCTGGTACTGCTGTATGTACGAGCCAGACTATGATAGATACAGCAACAACCGCAGCGACAGTATATTCTGCGGGTTGCTTCCTTTTGTGAATTTGCACCGGACTGCGACTCACGTGTGCCCGCAAGCCAGGCGCTGCTCGCGTCCCCTCTGGCTTCGATTCGCCGTTTTTTTTGCGAAAGTTTTTTTTTTACATGATACGTATCGGGTTTGCAGCGCATAACTGGTTTCTGTTTTTTTTTTTGGGTCAACTTGCTGTTGGGTCAACGGCGTGTGTGTGCAGTCGTATGGTGGTGACGGGGAGGCATGAGGATGATGCTTGCTGCGCCACCAAGTGCAAAACTGACATCATGTACCACTTTGTCCGGAAATATATGAACCGTTAGGTACTTATTTCAATATCGAAACGGTCGTAACAAGGAAGGTTTAATGTAAAGAAAACACACACAACATTGCCGAACAGATAGGTACGTACACCATGAAACGTATCCAGTATACGTAATACTACCAGGTAGTACGTACGTACATCCTCGGCAACTATCATATCATACGCAACAGGTACAAGATATCATATGATACAATGACAGCAGCGGCAGTACGATACTCGAAGTGGTATATACGACTATATAGTGTTGCTGTCTCCCCTGCTACTTGCTGCCGTAGTACTTTTGCAGCGGACAGGGACTCGCACGTGCACTCGTTGTGTCATCGAATACCCCCCGCCCGTCTTGCTTCAGTGAAGTATTTTTTGCGAATTCCCCTTGGGATATGGTCGCGGCGTATTTGTCAATTGTTCGATTGTTTTCGTCATCCCAGTCGACCATGGGTCAAAAAGCTGCTGGATGTGGTTAAGCACACACCGAAGCGACTGTTTTAGAGCTGTTGCATCAGCATGCATACATACGTACTTACTAAGTGCGCACACACTACGCAGTACTCTACATCAATTTTATTACAGCAGTGTTTCTGCTGCTTCTTCCTGCAAGTAGTAGGAAGACAATTAATGGTTCCTGCTGTGTACTGTATACTGCTGTTGTTACTACTGCCGTAAGATCGATCGACTGTGCGTGCACACATCGTATACCAGGTACGCAATTACATACCATGGTATGTATCAAGTATTATTATTGTACGAACATACCTGAAGTACATCTATTTGTTTCCCTTGGGCGGTGAGGAACGTACCTATACTGCTGTATACGTCGTCAGCGCATACGTACGCGTATGCACGTACCAGATACCTATACGCCAAACATGCTTACAATAACATACCTCAGTCGTACAAATAGTAAAGTTAATTTGTGATACTTCACCTGCTGTCTGTACTGCTTTTCTGTACGCTATACAGTACGCGACAGATGTTAAGAATTTGATAATTAAGAATTTCAGGCTGAGATTTTGCGAAATTTAAGAATTTACAGCTAATCATTTGTGCTGAACTCGAGTTGTTGTTGTTGTTGTCTTCACATTAAAAACCGTGCCGGTCTCTCTATCCAGTACCTCCATCTGTCCGTACTAATCCAACACTTGACACGGTCGATTCCCGTGGTCACAGGCTAACTTACCCAAAAAAGGTATACTGAAATAAAAGTGGAACCCGAAGGGTCCGCAAAGCGATCAAAGCCAGTCAAAAACAGATAGTCTGGAGCCCTCCGCTCCCCTCTACACGCTATGTGAAGGTAAAAATAAAAAATGGAAAAGTCAACATCACCAATCGGGGGTACACGCCCCCTGATTCTATCTTGGTGCCCCTATAATGCCGGGGTGTTCCGTGCCGGGTTCACACCGGTCAGGCAAACAAATCGAGTCCTCCACCCCGATTATAAACGCAGACATGATACGGGGGAAGGGAACTATGGTCCCGTGTGACTGATGTACCCCCGGCCTGCGAGCAGTGTAACTGCAAAAGGTCAAAAGCAACGAAGGGAAAAAGACGAAGACAAAGACAAAGAGACAAGTCAAAAGTACAAGCAAACACTCACACAAACAAGACCGCAGAGACAACACATTGACACGTCATCCCGAGGGGGTGGTGCAATGGTGCGGCGGNCTCGGCGTGCTTGCTGCTTGTACATGCTGTCGCTTGTACCGCAGAGGACTGTACAGTACTGCAGACCCCTCAGAGAACTGTAGAGGATATTATAACGGAACCTCGACCTGCACTGCATTGTGGCGAACGATTCGCGTTGTTGCGGCGATGAATCTGTCCCACGACGCTTTGGAGGACCTCAATGCGCTCGCCGTGTTGAAGGCTGAGGGAGGGATCCTTGAGCGACACTTCTTGCTACTCAAGGGGGATGTCATCAACGACCACCGCCGTGTTGATGTCTCTAGCTTGGAGGGACTTCGCATGGCTTTGCGCGTGAAGCGTATAGGTGCTTTGACGGAAGAAGAGCACGCCAGAGACATCGATAGCAAGGTCGCCCAGATACTCCGACAGAGCGACTGCGTGCAAGTTGCTGCCCCTTCAACGGCTTCTAGGCCACCTCTTCAAATTGGAGGACAGCGAGGATGAAGACGAGGACAGCTCGGAAGGTGACGGTAAACGGCTTTTTGCTTCAAGTATTTTTGCTTCCACTGTATTCTCGTGTGCTTTACAGAGCTTGCGAGTGGTTTGCTGTACGTATGAATTGGTATTTGATGTACTTCGCGGGGACTTGAAAATGTATGTCCTGACTTGTCATATGGTTCTCCTTTTCGGGAAAAACCCCGATATTTGCCTATTCGAACCGTGATATGTTGTTTCCCCGAATGCCGAAAATTAATACCGGTAAATTAATAACCAACCTCCCGTATCCCCATTAACCCCTCGATCGACACAATGACTACCAGGTATCCAACATTGAATGAACTATTAGTTTCGGAGTGTATAACACAAAATTCCACCCCGTGCGTGGTTTCCCTTCGCCGCTACATTACCACCTTATGCTGTTCAGGTGTCTTTGACAATGGGAAAGACCCGAAGACCCTGCTGGACGACGAAGACGACATATCACCGGAGGATGAGGCGATCGGGATGGTGATTCCAGACGGGTTTCGTCTCCAGGAGTCGAGACCAGCTGCTCTAGATAATTCGTTACTGAAACGTGGAGTGTTAGTGAGACTGGGCATGGGGTAGTTTGGTGGCCTGATCACTCGCAAGAGTGAGGAGCGGACGAAAAATGTGTACGACTACCGCGTGCATCTTGAAGCCGGCCAAAGCGTGCGCAGCATGAAGCTACCATTAGCTGCATACAGCACGGAAAACACCGCGGCGGTGGGTGAGTGGGTTTTGCTAGAGCTGAACGACGCAGAGCAGACGGGGGGTACAGTCGGACAGGTCGGGCAGACCGGTCAGCCCAAAGGTTCAGAAGCAGGCAGGGAAATACCGTCAGTCAGTAGCAGGGGGAGAGCGTTAAGGCCCAACGTGCGTAACGTAGACCGTGTGGGTTGAGTTTATGTTTTGGCTACAGCAGTACGAAGTACTACCATACAGTAAGGGAGTCGTTGAAGGTGGGCAACATGAGCTTCGATTCCTGCTGCCCTGAAGAGCTGCGTTTATACACGAATACTAAATATTTGATGCAAACAACTGCAGTAGTACAGTAGTACTGCTGTGGTGTTGTGGATTACGAGTGATGGGTGCCATGTAGTAAAACATGCATGTAAATGATACGTGGTATATCTTAATAACAACCGCTCGAGAAAAAATGGTCGTAGGCACGCCTTTGCAGAAAAAAACATATTTGGAACTCCATTTCAAAATAAGCATACGCATTTTAAGAATTTGGCGTTTTGCACTCTTTCGCCAGATAAGAATGTGGATTTAAGCATTTGTGCTGAAATCAGCAAGAAAATAAGACGCGAGCCTCAGCCAAAATAGGAGATTCTTATCATCTGTCGCGTACTGTATTCAGCAATTGTGCTGCGGTTACTGCTGAACGCAAACTACTATATATCTAGTCGCAATTGTTGGTGCTGGTTCTTGCTGTAGGAACTATTAATATTAATCTTGATTGTAGTGCTTCCTGTGCTTGCTACGCTGCTCGCTGCTACTACCACTGCTGTATACTGCCTGATATACATGATGAGATTACGTCTTGCTGCCGTTTGCTATCCGTACTTCACGAGAATGATGGCCATACCTAGCGAACAAAAAATGCCACATAACGTGACAAACCATGACAATGCTGTCAATACTGGTATTTCCCACAGTGTGTGAAAATTACAAGGTTTGACAAACGCAAGAAAAGTTGACGTCGTGAATTGTGAGAAAAACAACGTGTTTCTTTTTCCTGTGGCATAGCGCCAGTTTGCTTCTAACCTTAAATACGTACGTTAGCAACAACTGTTGCTTACGGTTACCGCTGGATGACGATATTGGTCGGTTTTCTACTGTGTCATACCAGTTTGAGTCACCCCGCGGGGAACACCCCATCCCCGAAGGGGAGCCTTGTATATATAGGTACCAAATGGGCATTTTCCCGGAATACTTTAACTTTTCATCTCCGGCCGCGGGTCGTTTCTCGCGCTGTCGCCTGCGGGGCACGCAGGAGAGGCGCGTGTACGCCACGGCGCAAGTGCGGGTCCCGGCCGAGGCCAGTGGGGCGTGCCCTGGGCCTTCAACGTCGCAAATTCTGGCAAATAACTCAGGGGAGGCGTTTCGGCTTGGCACCGCCTCGCAACTCTATGAAACACCTGCCGTACGACTGTTTCTTCATCCTATGAATTTTGATGCTTCGTTTTTGACTCGCGACATGAACGGAACACAGCACACACCACGCACGAGACCACAAGGACCACACCGACATGGAACGAGTACACATCAAGTGTCGTGCAGCAGTAGGTGATACCATGTCGCATGCGTCTGCTCTGTCTGGGTGCGTACAGCAGTAGTAGCAGTTGTACGACACGCTTGATAATATTATGTAAATTTGTAAATCGGTTCCAATATTTGGGAATCTACGTAGAGTACAAATACACGGATCTACGAGAGTACGTGTGTACCAGCATGCAGACTTCGAAGTATCATACCTACGACCTATCTCTATTTCCCAACGATAGGCCGATCTATACCCGATCTACATGCAGACGAACACGAGTATTTTGGTACAGAAAGTAGCACTACGCTTTACGGATACATGTCTCCACAGTAGTCTGGGCTACGTACAAACTGCGAAGCAGTCAAGGCGCCGTTTGTCGAACAGCACAGCACAGCAGTACTACAGCAGAAGAAGCTGTAGATCCCGCAGTGTGCGCGGGACAGCTACGAGTAGCAGAGGGGATCCAGCAGGCTAGTTGTGACAGCTACGAAGCACTGGTTTGCTGTGTTCTGTCTCTCATTGTGTATGCGTGTGTGTATGTTTGATGTATGCCATTCCAGCAAAACACCAGGTCAGTATAGAATAGCCACGACGAAAAAAATGTCGCAGATCGTGATTTCGATTTTTTCAGGTCAGTTCATAAAATGGCGTCAAGATTAACGAGTTGTTGTTCTTCGTGAATCTACTCGACATCACAAATTACCATTCAACACAAATAAATACAGTAAAAGAGTGGGTGTCTGCATTTATTTCATAAATTGTGTGCCAAGAAAAATGAGCTCAGATTGGCACGAACAGTAGAAAACGTTGGATTAGAAATACAGCTCACCACTGCTGCTGTGGGATCGAGTTTAAATCCAACACAAAATAGTTAAATCAACTTCATAAACAAAATAAGTCGTTGGGCCTGGACACCAAACTGAAGTGTCATATTACAGTAACACCGGCAGCCCACTGTGAATCAGATACGATATTATCTCGCGACATTTGTTTCGGTAGGAACGGCCGTCGCTCCTACGTTTTCCTTTAAACAATACCGCAGCAGTGTATGCCATGGTTTGCTCCAATAAGAGAACTATGAAGCATGTGCGATCTATTTTCGCTTCGCGACACCCCCGGGATTTGAAGTGACCAACATCCAGAAGGGGAACCTTGTATGTATAGTTATGTTTGTGAAATTTTCGCACTTTTCGCAACTTTTCTCTTCGCGCGAGCGCTTTTCAGCAAAACGCTAAGTACCCCGACACGGGAGGCCCGGCCGGACACATTGGTCGAGGTTTGGGCTCGATCCGAGCTCTGTGGCTCGCGTGGCGGGTGCTCGAAGTTTCTTTTCCCGCGGGAGTGGATAAGCCGATTTCTCGGGTTTTCTGCATGAGGCCCTGTTTTTGTCCAGTCGTGCGTTTTTTGTGCGTTTCTTGCCGAGAGCCCGGGAGCACACACGAACAGCAGCAGCACCGCAGAGAGCGTGTTACAAACAGTGCAACCTCAATGTTACAACCCTATCGCCCAGCAGCAGCGGCAGCAGCAGCAGCAGGCGTCACACCATTCATGCGCGTGCGTCAGATCCGTGCTGTACCGTGACGAGTTGTTTTTGTCAAAGCCTGCGATTTTCCTCATGGTATGATACCAGTACCTGCAGATCGATGCTCATGTACGAATCTCTCCGCTGTCCCGAAATGTACGAAACTTTTGTTTATTAAAACACTATATAAACTGTCGTTACTTTTCCGGACAGAGTGATACAACACTGTGCGCCTCGAAGGCAGATCTGTGTTGTGCTCTGTTGTTGCTTCGTACGAGTAGTTGCTTCCATAGGAGCCAGCAATCCTTTACCAAACGACACCACCACCACCACCACTCTTCTGCCCGCTTCTGCTGTTGATGGGCTCCATGTGTCATGCGTACGTGCCAGAATAACGCTCATCTGCGCTGTAGTGCTGTGGCTAGCTGTGTCTATCGGAGCCTACCGTCCATACTCCACACCACCAATCTACTCTTTTCTGTTCTGCTGCTGTGTGTGACAGAGCCACGCCCACTCTGGCTGGAAATGAATGGCCGCTTTTGAATACCACGATACATCAAACAACACGCAACGAACACAAGCAACGCCACAGCCCCGGAAGAAGCACAAGCAGCAGACGTGCCTGTGGCGGATCCACCGTATGCTGCTGTGGCTATTAATTAGTGGTTCATCGCAGGCTCGCATCCATCGTCAGGCACCACCACCTCTCTCTCTCTTCTACTGCTGTTGTTGCTTGCTGCTGTGCTTGCATCATGTATGTGCGGCCTGTCGTTTGTCTGACGCGGGCCGCGACAAATAATCGTGTACGTAGCAGTACATGGAAAACGTATCTTTGAAAATATAGGCAAACGGTCACCATGCACGATTCTATGCACGAAGGCTTGAGTTCGATCCTTGGCGATGACTACGTATGATACTACTTTTTTTTTAATTGTACGTAACCCAGACCCCCATAATATAAGACAGGAAGCACACAAAAATCAAGTGGATTTCCTAGGCAGGTGTGGTCGACACTTTCAGCCCCTTCTTCGGTGCATCCTTTTCTACTTCTTGTGAAAATATGTTATTATCTCACCACTACTCTGTACGAGTACTGTGTTCCATGTGTCACGTGTGCTTGCGTGTACGGTGTGTGCCGTGTCATGCGCGTGTGTGCAGCGTGTCACGCTTTTGTAGGATTTTCAAACGTTTTTTTGTCGGGAGTTCTCTCTCTCGGTTTGTGCGGGATAGATATTTCCTTACCTTGAGCGCCACAAAAATTTAATATGTTACGAGTATTTCAATATATTGACAAATACGTTTGGCGGGATCATTCACAAATCTCTAAGAACGATCGAGTCAATAATATCGGTTCCACCATATTTTCGAGTATGTTTTATCTCCAAAAATGCAGGTGTTATATTTCTAAAAAGGTCTACATATTTATTTATGAACCGCAATACGAGGATATTTCTTAACATGTATATATGGCATGTGCTATTAATACGTACCAGGTATACAATATGATATGCGTATGATACTACATCGCATGCTGTTATTTTAATATTAATAGTAGGTTTTCGATTCGCCCTTGCGCCACTCCCCCAGTCACGTCCCGGAGGGGAACCTTGTAATATATATGTATGCGAAATGTCTTGCACATGTGCTCCATCATCACCAATCCCACACGAGTACTACACATGACAGATATAACATACTTTCTACGCAGCTCGCAAAGTTGCGTATCAAGTCAGACTCACAGCTGACGTCTATTTAATAAGTGTATTGAATATATATTATATACAAGGTTCCCCTCCGGGACGTGCCTGGGGGGGTGGCGCAAGGGCGAATCGAAAACCTACTATTAATATCAACACAACAGCATGCGATATTGTATCATACGCATATCATATTGTATACCTGCCTAAGAAATCCACTTGGTTTTTGTGTGCTTCCTGTCTTATATTATGGGGGTCTGGGTTACGTACAATACAAAAAAAAAAAAAGTATCCAGAGTCATCGCCAAGGATCGAACTCAAGCCTTTGTAATGGTATGGGCTACAAGTATAAAATCGTGCACGGTGACCGTTTGCCTATACTTTCAAAGATACATTTCCCTGTACTACACGATTATTTGTCGCGGCCCGCGTCAGACACACGACAGGTCGCCCATACATGATGCAAGCACAGCAGCAAGCAACAACAGAACAACAGCAGAAAAGAGAGAGATGGTGGTGCGTGATGACGGATGCAAGCCTGCTGCGATGAAGCAACCACTAATTAATAGCCACAGCAGTATACGGTGGATCCGCCACAGTCACGTCTGCTGCTTGTGCTTCCAGCCGGGGCTGTGGCGTTGCTTGCATTCGTTGCATGTTGTGTGATGTATCGTGGTATTCAAAAGCGGTCATTAATTTCCGGTCAGAGTGGGCGTGGCTCTGTTACACACACAGCAGCAGAACAGAAAAGGGTAGATAGATGGTGTGGATTATGGACGGTAGGCTCCGATAGACACAGCTAGCCACAGCACTACAGCAACATCAACAGCAGCAGCGGGTAGAAGAGTGGTGGTGGTGGTGTCGTTTGGTGACAGATTGCTGGCTCTTATGAAAGCAAAACTACTCGTAGCAACAACAGAGCACATCACAGATCTGCCTTCGAGGCGCACAGTGTTGTATCACTCTGCCCGGAAAAGTAACGACAGTTTATATACAGTTTTAATGAACAAAAATTTCTTACATATCGGGACAGCGGAGAGATTCGTACATGAGCATCGATCTGCATATATTATACCATGACTCGGAAAATCGCAGGCTTCGACAAAAGCAACTCGTCACGGTACAGCACGGATCTGAGGCACGCGCATGCATGATGTAATGGCTGCTGCTGCTGCTGCTGCTGCTGCTGCTGCTGCTGCTGGGCAGCAGGTTTGTAACATTGAGGTTGTACTGTTTGTAACACGCTCTCTGTGGTGCTGCTGTTGTTCGTGTGTGCTCCCCGTGCTCTCGGCAAGAAAAGCACAAAAAACGCACGACTGAACATAAACAGGGCCTCACGCAGCGAAACCCGGGAAATCGGCTTATCCACTCCCGCGGGAAAAAAAACTTCGAGCGCCCGCCACGCGAGCCACAGAGCTCGGATCGAGCCCAAACCTCGACCAATGTGTCCGGCCGGGCTTGCTGTGTCGGGGTACTTAGCGCTTTGCCGAAAAGTGCTCGTACGAAGAGAAAAGTTGCGAAAAGTGCGAAAATTTCACAAACATAACTATACACATGTATGTGTGATCGGCCGGTGAGGCTGTGATTTCCACACCGTGCGTGGCGGTGTCGACACGGGAGACCTCGGTTTTCGTCCCAGAGTTGTTCGAGTTGTACATGCTTGAAATTATTTCCGAACCGGGGATGGGGCCGTATCGTCCCCTGGTGGCGCTTGCTTTCTTTTCGAGTCCCACCCAATCAGCGAGCGGTCGGTGAGGCTGGGTTTTCCACACCGTGCGGGCCGGTTTTGACCCGGGGGATTGTTTTTCGTCTCTGGGTGGTCGGAGTTGTAGGGTTCCGGAGGGATTTCTAAACCGGCGACGGGGACAAATCGTCCGTGGGTAAGGCGTTGTCAATCCATGGCGGAATTTCTGATCCGGGGATGATACTCTGTCGTCCCCGGGCTTTGTATCGGAGCGTCAGCCAATCAGCAATCGGCCGGATCCAACATGATGCGCACTGCTGTATGCCGTCACGGATACACATCTGCCTTGTTATCAGTTATTTTTTTAGCTTTCCACAGCTTTTCTTTGTGTTACGTATCCTAAATACACACTCACCATGCTGATTTGTGCTTCACACATCTCAGTGTAGCTGGACACATACATACCTGTGTCCACGTTTTCTTTTCGATTTCGTTCGATTTCTTAGTCCTAGGATCCATTGGAGGGGGACGTAGCATAGGTACAGTAGATACGTTTTTACGCTTTGTTTGCTAGAAAATAGACTCGTGGTGCTGTGGTGATGACCAGCGAGCTATACTTCTCTTCTTCTCTTCTCTTCTTCTCTTCTCTTCTGACTTTTCCATTGATCTCCCTGCGGTCAATCTTCTTTCCGATATGGCCAAATAAGCGCCTTTTCAAACTATGATTTTTCTTCTTCTTCACAAGTGATATTTACACCACCTCTACGATCTCCCTCCACAGAGACAGAGCCTCGACACACGCATCATTCTTTCACGTGCCTGGGGTTTCCGCACCGTGCTCGGCGGTGTCGACCCGGGAGATCTCGGTGTTTGTCTCCGGGCTGTTGGAGTTGTACATGTATGGAAGCATTTCCGACCCTGAGATTATTACCTATCGTCCCCGGGTGGTTCTGGCTTTGTATCGGAGCGTCAGCCAATCAGCGATCGGCCGGCGTGGCTGGGGTTTCCACACCGGGCGGAGCGGGTTTGAGCCGGGGAGTCGATTTTTACGTCCCCGGATGGTTGGATTTGTAGAGATACGGAGGCGTTTCCGAACGGGGGATGGGGCCCTGTCGTCCCCGGGTGTGGCAGGATTGGGGGGTTCCCACGAGGGTTAAATCTCGCCGCGCGCGCCGCAGCCTCTGATTGGCGGATGGCGGGCCGGCCCCCCCCCTCGACCAACGGGTGTCGAGCTCGGAAAACGCAGAGACGAAATGTAATATTTAACATATTATTAAAACCTTATCCCTTGCTATTAATAATGAAATCGGCCCGCACCCAGCGAGATACAGAAACATGACACTATGACACTCTAACATAGCGTAGAAAGGCATGTGAACGACGCCGCAGGAGTTAGGGCAGCTAGACGGCTTGGAAGTATACACTCGGCGAAACATTTTGCGAGATGAACGCTCTAACAGCAGCAAGGGGGTGGTGCTACGATAGGGAGGGTACCCACATTTTCACTGTTAACACCGGGTTTTGGCCACTCGGACCAAGTGGCTCCGAAGCTAACAGACAATTGGACCTGAACATAGTTTGCTCGCGTTAAGGTGACGCTGGCTCGTCACCACCCCCTATTCCCCGCTTTCATTATTTCGACCAAAATGTAACCTCCCGAAGGGATGTGTAGTTTGTGAAGGCGTTTCGGAATTCGATAAAACGGGGATGTGGAGTAGACGGGAGGACAGCAGACGGTCAGAGCGTCGAGCCTCCAGACCTGCTGCCCCGGTCATAGACGGTCGGTGTACGTAGCACTGGCGAGAGCTCGTAGCCAAGGGGACGAAATTGTGCCCATTACAATTGATCGGCTTTGAGATCGACTTTCATGCCGCAGCCAGAGGAGCTGGGCGGAAGCATTGTCGAGGATATATCGGCTTCGTCCCTCTTATGAACTTTCCTTGCATCGACATCCACTTTAGCGAGGTACGTCTGCTGGTGTGTCTCTAAAAACGTCCTACGAACCCTTGAACCTCCGCTTCTTGCGTGCCCAGGATTGTTGCACGTACATTCGTGAACTGCTGTACATTTCATACCAGAGCTGTAAAACGTAGAACAGCACCAGCAGCTGGTATACGTAGATTTTTCGAAGATTGTGATCGAGCTCGAAGCAGACGAGGTGCACGTATTTATACAAGTAAGTACAAGTACAGGACGCCGATGATAATAAGAAACAGGAAAGCTGGCCCAGGCTGGATTTCTTATTCGAGGAGGGTCCTTCTACGCTATTTTCAAGACAAAGATTGTCTCTTGTTTCGCCTGTTAATGTCAGCCTGTTTTTCTTATTAGCCTGTTAGTCCTGTACTGCTGTATACTATGTCCCGGGTGCACCACATGCAACGTTGGCCCATTCAGGCAGTGGGCAGAATGGCCTGCGGATAGACAGCAGTACGGCATTATGTTTCATTGCCTCAAGCTGGCCAGGCCAAGCATATGCACATGCGTCACAGGTTAACCACAACGAAGCTATGATAGCATACCACCATCTATGTACGAGTACCTCCCACCAAGTTGACATCGGGAGGCCGCAGGTCGGAGCAGGATTTGTTTGTACATATTAATAGTACCGGAGGCGTGTTTCCATCCAGGTATACCTGCGGTTTTGGGTTGATAATCGAGTCACACGTTTCCTAACATGATATTCTCTGCTTGTTGACAGTCTCGCGGGACGTCCGCAGCAACTGACAATAGGGGCCCTGCCATCAGGCGGGGCCCGCCGAAGGGGAGGGCAGGTGCGCGAGCAGGTTAGATAGTGTTCGAAAACGCCAGGAGGCCCGAGGAGATTTGCCATACACCCACTTTTGGGTCGGTGTCGCCGGCCCTGTTTCACGGTGAGAGTCAAGTTCCGAGCAACAAAATGCAGAGAGTCAAACAGCAGAACGTTTGAAGCAGATTGTGCGCAAAAACAGCAAGACACCACACCTCAGAACTCAGATTGTCAGCGCAGTACCACGTACGAGTACCCAGCAGTGACAGATCAGAAGAAGGGAGTACTTGATAAAAGGGACGAGGGGAAGAGTACGAGCAACTCGACCTATAAGCCTGAACATCCCCACTTGCCGTCGAATCGGGTTGGAGATGCCACCGAGGTCGCGGAAGGTTCAGCACAGCGGGTTTGGTGTGAGCAGGGGGCCTCCTGTGTTCCCCACTTCTTGTCGAATCGGGTTGGAGATGCCACCGAGGGCACGGAAGACTTCGGGTCGAATCGGGTTGGAGATGCCACCGAGGGTACCGAAGACTCACACCATAGCGCAAACCAGAAGGGCCGTTCACCCATTCAGTACAACATAATCCCCACAGCAGTACAGAAGATGCAGTCGGGCGCCCCCCACCAACAGGGGGCGGCGCCAACCCAACCGATACGGTGGGAGCACAGGGCACAGTGCAAAAGCAGACAGAGGGGCATGCACGGGACGGGCTAGTTGAGAAGTCCGAGAATCAGCCCAATACTAGCATGCTTGTTCCGGTCGATCCGCGGGAGAGTAGCGAGTCAGCACGTGTTTACGGCTTCCTTATGGTGTGTCGCTCAGTTGAAATAGAACAGAACGCATGGTACAACAATGGCACCTAGAAAAGCAAAACAAAACTTGGAAAACACGACCTTGATGCACTAGAGAGAAAAACGTTTGATATATAAGCTGGCACACGATCCCACACACATTCGGCGATTCTCCGGAGATTAAAAAGGCTTCGGAGCAGTCGACGAGCCAGTGTCGATAGTCACAGGTGGCGTACCAGTGAACACGGCCGCGACGGGCGCTGGTCTGGAGCGCGCGTTACGGTACCGAAATCACCTCAGCGTCACCGAGCACTTGCCAGCAGTATGGAAAACAATCGGGGAAGACCTTAGACGCCAGAAATGTTTAGTGATACAAAAGTCAGCCGCCCACGAAATCTCGAATTTGAGCGTCGCCCCGTTTGCAGCAGTCAGGACACACCAGGTCCGGAAAATCTATGGCTTGTCGTTCGACGAGCAGAGCAGATAGAAGCAGGGAGGAGGTAACGGAGACACTGACTCGGATACCGTCCTTCCATGCCTGTGCGCTCTGACGCTGCCGGAGTTATCTTCCTGAACTCGTGTCACTCAGAAAAAAGTTCCCGGTCAAGAGAAAACTGATGTGCAAAGCCGACGTTTCCGACGCTTTCCGCAACGTCCGGGTAGACCGGGAAAAAGTTCACGATTTTTGCTACACAGTAGAAGAGTTGGTAGTGAGTGGCGTTCGCTTGACACTTGGGTGGTCCGATTCGCCGGGGTTTTGGGGTGTCGTGTCGGCGGCGGCCGAGCACGCGCACTGTAACACCACGAACGATTCAACTCAGCTCTCGGACAAAGAAAAATAAATGTTGGCTCACGTTAAGGTGGTGGACCGGTGGGAAGAGGGACAACCCACGTCGATTTCCTCGGACACAAAACATCAGAACACACACTTGGGGAGAGATAGCCGACCCGTTTTTTTCCCGACAGTGTAAGTAGACGATTACTTACTGACAAAAGTGCAACGCTCGGACGACGATACGACCGCGCTTATCGCGTCGGCTTCGCTATTAATAGCCTCTGATCACGTGGGGTTGTGCGGACAGGGGAAGGAGGGTGTCACGCCAATCCTAGCACCCAAGAAACGCACGGACTGGGACACCATAATCGACGCCTTAGGGTTCACTATGAACTCGCACACAATGAGAATCTCGTTCCATAGTGGAAAAGTCGACGCGTAAACGGGTTTGCTGCGCGAGCGGTGGCCCCTGAAGCGTAGGCACGCGAAGGTTAGGGAGGTCCTCAGTTTGGCTGGGAGGTTGTGGAACCTCACGTACGTAGGGCAGGCGGGTAGATACTTCGTGTGAAGACTGCTGCGGCTGTCGGGGTGGCACGACTCACCAGGTAGTGAAAACCAGAACCGCACCGTCGAACCTGGGAGAGGGGTTCACGCTGACCGCCTCTTCTGGAAGTGGGCAATGGATAACGAGCTACTATCGGAAGGAGGGACGCTTAGCTCCCCCTCCTACAGGACGTTAAAACGACCCGCCAAGAGGTACTACTTATCGGACGTCAGCCTCGACGCGGTGGGCGGTTCTGTGTTGAGAAGAAGGTATATTGGCGGTATGATTCGCCGCAAGAGCTATCCTCAGAACTAAAATAAAACGCCCTTGGAGAGACCTGTACCATCACGATCGACCTTATAGAGTTTCTGGGGTTGGTTGTGACGGCTTGGGCCCTGTTAGAACTCGTAGGAGACAGCCTCTATGCCGAAGGGGATTCCATACCGATGCGCGGTGATAACGTGGCCGCTGTGTCGTGGATGGCTCGATGCGGGGGAGCGAGGGACGAAAGGGCGTGCTTACTCATGAGAATGCTTGGACGTCTCGAACTCAAAAAGGGGTGGAACCCCACGGCAAAACATACTCCCGGCGGGCAGAACACCCTAGCGGATGGTATCTCGCGCTGACCACGGGGGATATTGTCAGACAAGTCAGGGAGCTGACCAACTCCCACGAATGGTAAAAACAAGACATCGGGTTGCGGGGATCGGGGACGTTCGATGGAGTACTTCTTACGAAGAATGTCCAAACCAAGCATGATGATATTTTGTGGAATCTCATAGATGAACGAATGATGCACAACTGGTTGACACACGCGCTCGCTATGCACGTCTCGTGCAACAACGTACGATATACGATCCGCATGCCGCATGTCTTTCGCCGCCCAACATACTGCATAACTAAGGCATGGTCGTCGCTCGGTAAGATATCCGGGTCGTGTTGTCCAAGGAATGTCACTCGATCAACATACGGCGTGCACGCGGTACTCCCTCGGACCCTGCAGGAACAGGGGAAAACAAGAGAGGAACGTAGGATGAAATTGCCCGCTTGGTGGCAATGCTCGCGCTGGGTTCGTTTGGGCAGAGCGAGGTGGAACATCTGGGAAAAACAGAAAAATGCGTAGGGTTTAAGGCCTTGGTTGCGCGCCCGTGACGATCCCGATGAAACGCTTACTGATCTGCTTGAATTCATGGCCGCCCGCTGCTTCATGCGCAATAATCAACAGTCGACTGTCAGAGGATACTTAGCGGCCTTCAACTTTGTTCACAAGATGTTCGCAGGATGCGAACTGACGACGTCGCATTGCATGATATTGGCGATCGGAAAGGGAATAGACAGGGCGCGCGGCATGTCGATTGAGAAAGCGCGGGTCAGACTGCCGTTGACGTGGGGCATGCCCTCGCAAGGGAGACAAGTGGTGGCAGGCATGGTAGACGGGGGATATGTGATGTGGCTCGGACTTGCAGTGTCCTATTGCCCGTTATGCAGAGCGTCAGAGTTGTGCAGACGGTCAGATCCACCCCGAATTCTGCCTGACGATAAATTGCCCCACTTTCTTGCACGAAGGAATACAGGTCCCACTCGAGAACAGGTCGGCTGCCTCAGCAGTGCAGGTACATTTTTTGGCGTCCAAAAGTGACCGAAAGAGAGCAGGGTGCACCATCACTCGTACTCGGCTTGAAAACGCGGGGAAGCCGGAGGGCGAGGCGATGGGAGCCTTCGAGGCCCTGGTGGAACTGCTCAACGTGCACCCCCAGCTGCCGGGGGGGGGCGCCGCTGACGACCAGGGGCACGGCGTCGGGATGGAAAGTGTTTTACTAGAACTGAAGTGGTAGCGGCGTTGCGGTTGATGGTAGGAAGCAGCGGTAGAGACCCCACGCAGTTAGCAATGCACTCGGGAAGAATCGGGGGGGCCACCCAGTTGGCCGCGCAGGGCCTTTCGGAGTTGCAAGTTGAACGTGCAGGAAGATGGAAGTCTCGGGCTTTCATGACGTATGTGAGGGAGGCAGAGGAGGGAGCGGAAGTGGTCTCCACTGCCCTCAAAAAAACCGTGTAGAATAACGAGGGTTGTATCAGGCTGGCCCTATGGTGGGAGTGTAAGATAGCCCCGCTGAAAAAATGGAGCGGGCCCAATCAGGGTTGCGGGTTAGCCTGATGAGAAAAATATGTGTGGGGGGTTTCATAACGAAGTAGCAGGGGGGACAAGAACGGTGTAGCCTAGGACGTGACCGTTCGTATCATATTGGGTTTCATTTTGCATTTTTTACGAATTGGTGGTAGTCCACCCAGGGGTCTACATGTGAAAAACTATTCCAGAATTCTTGAGCCATAACAAAATGTAACCTCCCGAAGGGATGTGTAGTTTGTGAAGGCGTTTCGGAATTCGAAAAAACGGGGATGCGGGGTAGACGGGAGGACAGCAGATGTTCAGAGCGTCGAGCCTCGAGACCTGCTGCCCCGGTCATAGACGGTCGGTGTACGTAGCACTGGCGAGAGCTCGTAGCCCAGGGGACGACATTGTGCCCATTACAATTGATCGACTTTCCCACCCGCCCGCCCTGTCGCTCAAGAGAGGGGGGGAATAAGGTTGCAACAAGTCGGTGTGATTGTTGGGTTTTGGGAGTGTAAGATAGCCCCGCTGAAAAAATGGAGCGGGCCCAATCAGGGTTGCGGGTTAGCCTAATGAGAAAAATATGTGTGGGGGGTTTCATAAAGAAGTAGCAGGGGGACAAGAACGGTGTAGCCTAGGAGGTGACCGTTCGTATCATATTGGGTTTCATTTTGCATTTTATACGAATTGGTGGTAGTCCACCCAGGGGTCTACATGTGAAAAACTAATCCAGATTCTTGAGCCATAACAAAACCATAATTTTGAACTGGACAAAAAACGTGCTTGTCCGGTTCGTCCAAAACGACAATCTCCAAAACAGGCCTGTTTTGTTTTCTGGATTCCGATCCCATAAGAGTCGGCCTTACAACTATTTAGACCAAGTACCTGCTGTATTTCTCGTGCTGCTCGTAGCTGCTTGCCAATGGTCAGGTACACGTATACAGGACACAACAGACGTCATAAAAGCAAAAATATTACTACGTACGTGCTCTGCAGCTTCGTACGAGATTGGATTTTCTCCCCGCCTTGAGTACGTACTCGTACGACGTCACTGCTGTTTTGTTTGTTGTACGTACGCGTTTTTTGTTTTGTGTACGCGATAGAGATGGCTCCCGGATTCGAAAATTGGAACCGGTACCAGTACCGCCTTCGGTGGGATTTGACCAGTACCGTCCCGGGTTCCCGCGGTACTTGGTATCCCGAGTACCCGGGTACCCGGGGTTACATGTGCATTTTGCTCCACTCTTGTGTTTGAGCGGCATGAACGTTCCTCAGGCGAGGTGGTGAGTCGTGGTGAGGCGGAAGGTGGGAGGACAAGCCTTCATGTCGTCTCTCTCAATGAATAAAAATGCGAAAGAACCCGGGTACCCGGGTACCCGGGAACACGGGTACCCGAGATACCCAGTACCGCGGGTAATAAAAATGAAACCGGGACGGTACCGGTACCGACGGTTCCGGGTACCCGCCTCCGGGTACCCGGTTCCCACGAATCCAGGAGCCATCTCTATTCCGCTGGTAGCTGGTAGGGGTCTCGTGTGTGTATGGCGTGTTGTGTGAAGGTAGGTAGGGTATGCTGCGCATTGTGCGCTGTGCGCTGTCTATCGGGGGCTCCGTGGAGCGTAACTAATAACGGGTACCCGGGTACCCGGGAACCCGGGTACCCGGTATACCCAGTACCGCGGGTAATGAAAATGGAACCGGGACGGTACCGGTACCGACGGTTCCGGGTACCCGCCTCCGGGTACCCGGTTCCCATGAATCCGGGAGTCATCTCTAGTACGCGACAACGCGACAACACGACATTTTCTTTGGAGATTTCCAAATCTTACGGAGGCTTTCTCGGTACAGGCTACGGGGTCACTCGAAATTTTTAGTTTTCGTATGATATGATATCAGCCGCGGGCAGGGCAGATGCACGCCGGTCCCAGTGACGTAATTCCGGGGAGGCTATGGCACAAGGCGGACTACTCGCGAGCAAAGATGTCTGTTGACGGTCATGAGTGAAGTTTGTAAAGCGTCAGGGCTGTCTGTCTGTCAAACTATGTTTTCGTGGGTTGAGAAAACAAATAATGCATGAAGCAGCATGAAGCAGTATTACCTCGAGTATCACCTGTTAATGCCGAAGAGGTGTCGTGCTTACATTCCTTGTAACGGTTACAACACCGCCAACAATGCCACCACTCTTACGGGTATATGAAAAACAACATCGATCGAGTTGACAATCTTCAGGGTACCAACCACGCTAAGGTTCAGACTCCGCTAACCGTAGTCATGAAGCTATAGGTCCGACCTTGGCTAAGGCACTGACCTCGGAAAGGTTGAAATTATCACTACCTTTCCGGGTACACAGATAAATCAGGGGACTACCTTTTCAAGTATACACCTTCCGGAAGGTAGAAATATTTTCGACCTTTGGCGAATAGCCGAATGGCCACAAATGGTGCAAGACAGGAAAAAACGGGGGGGAAACATAAGTAATGCCGTAGAATGCACGCCAATAGGTGCAGACACAAAGAAGGCGAACAGTAGACAGCAGCACACCACGCGTCCGAGATAGGAAGCCCATCGAAACGCAAGAAGCAGAGGTCGTTTGTTTTTGTTGTGCTTTGGTTATTAGCGAAAAATGCCGCTAATACTGACAAAAAGCAGGCCACCGGAAAGACACGCTAAAAGACGATGTGCGTGCGCAAAAAGCACCAGCAAAGTACATAAAAGGGCCTGAAAAACAAACATGGAGCGGTACCAACAATAACAAAAACAACAAATCGACGGCAGAAGCACAACCGGAAGTCGGTGCCCTGGTGAAGACGGGGGACCCCTACGCGGAAAAAAAACAGGAAAACACGGTGAAGACACGGGCGTTGGGAGGAGAAAAGCCCGACGCGCACACGAGTCCCCGACCCCCGCCCCCCCCCCCCTTCGCCCTAGCGTGCGCTCGGCTGCAATATCGCGTTGGATTATACTCTTTTATGGGCAATATTTAGGTTTGAAAAGGCCCCGGGGCAGAAAAACAAAAGCTTGTGGTAAAGCTCTCTCGGCGAGTGTACGTATAGCTATAGCGCTAAGCGTCACGCGGCGTGATGCCGATCGCGGAGTACGATCATCATGTCTTTGTCCCCCCCCCCCCGGCATATAAATATATGATATATTTATAGGTTGGGTTGGCGTCGGTTGGCAACGACGCTGTAAAACACGCCACTCGCTGCGTGAGCTAGACAACCAGGGTGCCGTTTTTTTTTGTTATTGTTTTTGGCGGTCACCAAAGCTGGCGGTCGAGTAGATCATGTGTGCGGGGTGGAGAACCTTTGTTCCGCACAAGGGGAATGATCGAATCACGTAGTGTTAATATGGGAAGGCGTCCGCGAGGAAGTTACATAGTAAAACCCATTGCTGTCTCCGGAAGTGGCCACACCAGAAATTAAATTAACTCATTGAAGCTGTCGTCCATATGCAAGTCCGCCTCAGAGGCGGTTTCTTAGCAGGATGCAGCTCACCCTCCATGCGGCTCGCCCAATACCTCACGGCGTTTCGCGCTTGGTGCAAGCAATGTCTGCCTGGTTGGTGAAAACCCAACGCGCTCCGTCCCGGCCTTGTAGGGATGCGAGGGTCTATGGTCATATGACTACGGCCGTGCACAACATGAGTACACCCCCCCTACCGTGCGCGAAGACGCCCACAAAAAAAAACTAACCCTGCGAGAAAAAACGCGCTCTATAAAAAAAGACGCCCACAAAAAAACCCTAACCCTGCGAGAAAGAACGCGACCTATCTAAAGAAGATGAGGTCGAACGCGCACAGCAGAGTGCAGTAGAAAACGCTGACACAACGGCAAAAAACATAATAAACAAAAAAGAAAGGGGACTAGCCAAAAATAGGTGTACCTATGTACTTTGAGCCATTTATAGGTACACTGCGTAATGTACACCGGAAACGGCTTCCTGGCCCGCCTGATATTGGGCCTGCGCTCTATTTTGTACCTACAAATGGCTCAAAGTGCGTAGGTACACCTATTCTCGGCTACTCATTTTACGTATCACCTATTTTCGGCTTCAAAAGTGTTTCTATAAATGACTCGAACGACCATTTTCTGGCAACTGAAATATAGAAAGACGCGGCCACACCAGATGCCGGGGCTGTCAACCAGCCGACCACACCTGTCTTCCTCCTATATATTCACCCAGCTTGCAAAGATGAGTTTCGATAAAATCCTCGATCTGACAGCTGTATTTTTTTTTTTTAATATTCACCCACGTTTTGCTATGGAAGGTTGTTCCGGGCCGCGCCAACGGCTGTGTAACTCCGACCCCCTTAACCGTATGGTATTACTCTGTACACGTACATAAATCTATCTATGTTAGTTCGCTTATCACATATGCACACCCTTAGGTCCGCGGATATCTCCCGCTTCTGACCGCCTCTCCGCGCAGTTTCTTGGCTGAAGCGTGCCCCCGCCTCGACCGTAGCGGCCGGCGCCGACGATACGCTCGCTCGGCGCCGCACGCTCTCGCCGGGGGCCTCAATGTCGGAGTCTACGACGGGTATCTCCGCCATCTTCGAGCCCTCTCTGCCCTCTCAGCGTTTTGACTCAAACGCCTCGCCACATAAATAATATTGTATGGTGATATTTCCGGGGGCGTGCTCTCCGGCCTCCGGTGCCTCGGGGGTCGTTGGCCGCCCTACCAGCGCCGCCTTCGTGGGGACCTCTGCGGGCGAACGCAAGATCGAGATCTACGACATGTTCCGTACTCCCGGAACAAACACGCCGTCCAGGTTTCGTCGCGATGATGTACGAAACGTCTGTGAATACGTCAGATACGCCGCTCACTGTCATTTTTTCGGAGAGAGTATCAAGCCTGGCTCTGCATCGTGAACACAAGCGAGCCCATGGCCAAAGCCGGCTTTGGCGAGCGCAGGCGTGCAGACGAGGTGGGGGAAGAAGGGGGTTGGTCGATTTCGCGTCTCGCCGTCACGCGCACGTATAGGGAGCACGGTCGAACAAAGAGAGGTCGAGAGCTTGAAATTAACAATTTTGCAAGACTCCAACAGCGTTCTCGACGGAAGTATAAGGACTGTTGTACCATAAATAGCAAGTTTAAACGGTCCCTACATTTACGCCCAGAGTGGTGCCAACTTGAATCCCAGATACGAAATTAGTCCCCGTGTCGGTGACTCGTTGAACAAGCTCAAATGTCGTGCCCGTCAAGCACGCCAGGAGACGACGGGGTTCTCTGAGACAGAGAGGACGGAGAGTCTCCGTACGCCTGAATCAGAGACGTGTCGGCGAAGAAAGGACGATCGGCAATACGAGGCTATTGAAAGGATCACCTCAAAAATATGTTTCGCCTCATCGTGCTCAATATACTGTAGAGGGTTTCAAGATAAAAATATGATTTGCAAACGGGGATGGGGAAACTCGTTTGTTTGTCGTTTTTTATGTTTTTCGTGTTTTGTTCTTTGGCGGAAGAGGCGCGTAGATTACGTGCATCGGGTATCGAAGACACGCGTGTATCAGTACTATTAAATATTTATGTACTTCGATAGTACCTACCACGAGCTGTAAGCAGTCCAAAGTAGGTGGGTTGGATATGTATGATGACCGGTAAAAAGATACACGCACGTGGTATCAGTTGTTTTTTCGTTCCTCCTGTTGTCGCCGTTGTTCGCCTATTTCGAAGATGTGTAGGCCCACACAGCAGGCAGAACTGTACAGCATACAATGCGCACGTGTCAGGTTTGGGACCAAGGTATATACGAGCACACACGTATGAGTACAGCAGCAGCAGGATCACATTTATTACGAGTAGTACGGTTGCCTCTCTCCGTGGGCAGTGTGCAGAGCGCTTCCAACTGTTGGCAGCACGTCTGCTTTTTATCCTTCGACACGATGCTGTTGCTAACGTGTGTAACTCTTGGCATTACGTCTGACCCCCATCCTTAGCCACGATGTTGCTATTAATAACTTTTCCGGTATCACGCAAGACTGCGACCGGCGGCCGTCCAGGCCGCCGGCGAAGCCCCTCGTATGTACCAAAGATTCTCCTACTATATACTGCACTATAGTGTGTGTATTGTACTTGCATCATAATGGCATGGAAACAATCGTCATTGCTGTTTCTCTGCATCATGATCACACCCATTTAAGGCATGTGGCCCAAACGACTAATAAAATATAATCTGGTTGACAGGAACGGTCGGCTGGTTGACACCCCCGGCATCTGGTGTGGCCGTCTGTCAATATTTGAGTTGCCAAAAACTGATCGTTCGAGCCATTTATAGGTACACCTGACGCCAAAAATATGTGATACGTAAAATAGGTAGCCGAAAATAGGTGTACCAACACACTTTAAGCCACTTTTAGGTACAATTCAGCGCAATCCCAATATCAGGCGGGCCAGGAAGCCGTTTGCGGTGTACATTACGCAGTGTACCTATAAATGGATCAAAGTGCGCAGGTATACCTTTTGTTGGCTAATTCATAAAAATAAAGCTTTGAACCTTTACAACAAAGATCTGCTCCACACGCAATCAAAGAACGGGGACAACGCTCGTTGTGCTCATAGAAGAAGTTACGATATGTTATTCCGCAGCAGCAGCACCAGCAGCAGCAGCTGCAGCTGCGGCGGCTCTGCACAGCGAATCGATATTTGTGACCTGCTTTGCGTAGTGATAACAGCGACGATACCGCACAGCAGCTCGCACAGCGAATCAATCCTCGCGGCTGGCTTGCGTCGCGATGGCTGTGGCTTGCGTCATGATAACAGCTTGTCAAGAGCGGGCGCAGCAGCAGTGGTGTGCTCATAGAAAAAACACCGATTTTTCACAGCAGCAGCAGCAGCAGCAGCAGCAGCTCTGCACTGCGAAGCGATCTTTGCGACCTGCTTGCTTGCGTAGTGATAACAGCGAAGACATTGCACAGCAGCTCGCACAGCGAAACGATCCTCACGGCTGGCTTGCGTCGCCATGACTGGCTTGCGTCGTGGTAACAGCTTGTCAAGAGCGGGCACAGCAGCAGGTGTTCGTGGAAGGGTGAGGGTGCGCTCATCGAAAAGCGGCGATATTCCACAGCAGCAACAGCAGCTCTGCACAGCAAATCGATCCTTGCGACCGTCGTGATAACAGGCTGTCAACTTGTGTCAACAGCAAGACTTAAGTTTAGCACAGCAACAGCAGCAGCAGCAACTCACAGCGAATCGATTCTTGAGGCTTGCTTGTTGCGTCGTGATAACAGGCTGTCAACAACAGTGGGCACAACAACAGGGCACCTGCACGCATGCTGTGTATGTATGTGGACAACGAGCGCAGCAGGAAGGTGTTCGTGACAAGACAAAAGACACGGGCACACACTCGTCCTGCACAGCAGCAGCAGCAGCAGCAGCAGCAGCAGCTCACAGCGAATCGATTAATGCGAATTGCTTGCTGCGTCGTGATAACAGGATGTCAACAACAGCGGGCACAACAACAGGGAACACTTGTACGCATATTATGCATGTGGGGTGCTGCTGCTGCACGCAGCTCAGGTGTCGGATATTTCCTGCAGTGGACAGAGGGTGCTCGTGGAAGGTTCAGATCTTGCACGTCGTTGGAGAACCAAACAATCCTCATAAAATGTCTGATTTTCAGTACACAACTGGGCAATAAAGATCTGAATAGAGCAGTTTTAAGGCCGCTCGGGAAGGTTCGGATTTTGAAAACCATCAGTAAACAAGATACGCAAAAAATGTACTGGTGTAAGTGCACAACTGGCTACAGCGGGCTGGTCAGGGGGGGGATAGGCTTCAGAGCCGAAATAAGTTACTTGGATAAAGTAGGAAAAACGGAGGGATGATAGGAATAGGAAAAACGGGGGGATGATAGGATATCAGCCGCGTGCAGGGCAGATACACGCCGGTCCCAGTGACGTAATTCCGGGGAGGCTATGGCACAAGGCGGACTACTCGCGAGCAAAGATGTCTGTAGACGGTCATGAGTGAAGTTTGTGAAGCGTCAAGGCTGTCTGTCGNAATCTCGACTCACTGATAGTATCAGGTGGAATTTCGTGGTCCGCAGCCCGGAATGTTCTCGCAATTTTCTCGCTAGATGCGAAAGCGGCGCAGCCGCTTTTTCAACCCGTTTCTGGCCCGTTTTGGGCCCGGGTCGGTGTCAGGGTTAGGGTTAGGGTTAGGGTTAGGGTTAGGGGTAGGGGTTGGGGTTGGGTTGGGTCTACGCCCGTGCCTCGATTCCTAGCGCCAGAATCGTAATAATCATCCCAACTATTGGAAGATCTATCCTAAGCCGTTGTCAAGGGGACTGCTGCTGCTGCTGGGCAGCAGGGTTGTAACATTGAGGTTGTACTGTTTGTAACACGCTCTCTGTGGTGCTGCTGTTGTTCGTGTGTGCTCCCCGTGCTCTCGGCAAGAAAAGCACAAAAAACGCACGACTGAACATACACAGGGCCTCACGCGGCGAAACCCGGCAAATTGTCAATGTTATTCGCCGGCACGTACGTACAAAAGCAAGGCCTCATGCTGACAACCCGGGAAATCGTCTTATCCACTCCCGCGCGAAAAAACACTTTGAGCGCCCGCCACTCGAGCTACAGTGCTCGGATCGAGCTCAAACCTCGACCAATGTGTCCGGCCGGGCCTCCCGTGTCGGGGCACTTACCGTTTTGCCGAACAGCGCTCGCGCGAAGAGAAAAGTTGCGAAACGTGCAAAAATTTCACGAACATAACTATACATACAAGGCTCCCCTTCGGGGAGTGGGGTGTTGCCCGCGAGGTGACGCAAGCTGGCATGACACAGCAGAAAACCGACCAATCTCTTTATCCAGCGGTAACCGTAAGCAACGGTTGTTGCTAATGTACGCATTTAAGGTTAGAAGCAAATTTGCGCTATGCCACATGAAAAAGAAACACGTTGTTTTTCTCACAATTCACGACGTCAACTTTTCTTGCGTTTGTCAAACCTTGCAATTTTCACACATTGTGGGAAATGTCAGTATTGACAGCATTGTCATGGTTTGTCACGTTATGTGGCATTTTTTGTTCGCTAGGTATGGCCATCATTCTCGTCAAATTCGGATAGCAAACGGCAGCAAGACGTAATCGCATCATGTATATCAAGCAGTATACAGCAGTGGTAGTAGCAGCGAGCAGTGTACCAAGCATCAGCAGCACAGGCAGCACTACAATCAAGATAAATAGTACCTATAGCAAGAACCAGCACCAACAATTGCTACTACGAGATACTAGTTTGCGTTCAGCGGTAACCGCAGCACAATTGCTGAATGTAGCGTACAGAAAAGCAGTACACACAGCAGGGGAAGTATCACAAATTAACTTTACTATTTGTACAGCTGAGGTTTGTTATTGTAAGCATGTATGGCGTGTATGTATCTGGCACGTGCATACGCGTACGTACGCGCTTACGTATACAGCAATATAGGTACATTCCTCACCGCCCAAGGGAAAAAAATCGATGTACTTCAGGTATGTTCGTACAATACTTCATACATACCATGGTATACAATTGCGTACCTGGTATACGATGTGTGCACGCACAGTCGATTGATTTCACGGCAGTAGTAATGAGGAGATATTTGATGCTGAGAAGGGCGCAGCCCTTCGAAGCATCAATAGATGCTCTTCATAATGGTTGGGTATGTGCCCGTGGGGGTGTACCCCCCTGGTCGCGAACGGACACAAACGGACAAAAAACAGTTCTGAAAGCTGCCGCAGCGTGGCTTTATTTAAAGAANTAACTGGTAGGGGTCTCGTGTGTGTGTATGGCGTGTTGTGTGAAGGTAGGTAGGGTATGCTGTGCATTGTGCGCTGTGCGCTGTCTATCGGGGGCTCCGTGGAGCGTAACTAATAACGGGTACCCGGGTACCCGGGAACCCGGGTACCCGGTATACCCAGTACCGCGGGTAATGAAAATGGAACCGGGACGGTACCGGTACCGACGGTTCCGGGTACCCGCCTCCGGGTACCCGGTTCCCATGAATCCGGGAGTCATCTCTAGTACGCGACAACGCGACAACACGACATTTTCTTTGGAGATTTCCAAATCTTACGGAGGCTTTCTCGGTACAGGCTACGGGGTCACTCGAAATTTTTAGTTTTCGTATGATATGATATCAGCCGCGGGCAGGGCAGATGCACGCCGGTCCCAGTGACGTAATTCCGGGGAGGCTATGGCACAAGGCGGACTACTCGCGAGCAAAGATGTCTGTTGACGGTCATGAGTGAAGTTTGTAAAGCGTCAGGGCTGTCTGTCTGTCAAACTATGTTTTCGTGGGTTGAGAAAACAAATAATGCATGAAGCAGCATGAAGCAGTATTACCTCGAGTATCACCTGTTAATGCCGAAGAGGTGTCGTGCTTACATTCCTTGTAACGGTTACAACACCGCCAACAATGCCACCACTCTTACGGGTATATGAAAAACAACATCGATCGAGTTGACAATCTTCAGGGTACCAACCACGCTAAGGTTCAGACTCCGCTAACCGTAGTCATGAAGCTATAGGTCCGACCTTGGCTAAGGCACTGACCTCGGAAAGGTTGAAATTATCACTACCTTTCCGGGTACACAGATAAATCAGGGGACTACCTTTTCAAGTATACACCTTCCGGAAGGTAGAAATATTTTCGACCTTTGGCGAATAGCCGAATGGCCACAAATGGTGCAAGACAGGAAAAAACGGGGGGGAAACATAAGTAATGCCGTAGAATGCACGCCAATAGGTGCAGACACAAAGAAGGCGAACAGTAGACAGCAGCACACCACGCGTCCGAGATAGGAAGCCCATCGAAACGCAAGAAGCAGAGGTCGTTTGTTTTTGTTGTGCTTTGGTTATTAGCGAAAAATGCCGCTAATACTGACAAAAAGCAGGCCACCGGAAAGACACGCTAAAAGACGATGTGCGTGCGCAAAAAGCACCAGCAAAGTACATAAAAGGGCCTGAAAAACAAACATGGAGCGGTACCAACAATAACAAAAACAACAAATCGACGGCAGAAGCACAACCGGAAGTCGGTGCCCTGGTGAAGACGGGGGACCCCACGCGGGAAAAAAACAGGAAAACACGGTGAAGACACGGCGTTGGGAGGAGAAACGCCGACCGCACACGAGTCCCCGAACCGCCCCCCACCCCGCTCTCTAAAGCGCCAACAAAACAAAACTGTCAGTGGGTTAATCCCCCACTCGTTCTCGCATGTTCATGTTACGGAAACATTGGGCAACGCCTTTTCCTAATAATGTCCCCCCCCATATAAATATATGATATATTTATAGGTTGGGTTGGCGTCGGTTGGCAACGACGCTGTAAAACACGCCACTCGCTGCGTGAGCTAGACAACCAGGGTGCCGTTTTTTTTTGTTATTTTTTTTTGGCGGTCACCAAAGCTGGCGGTCGAGTAGATCATTTGTGCGGGGTGGAGAACCTTTGTTCCGCACAAGGGGAATGGTCGTATCACGTAGTGTTAATATGATAAGGCGTCCGCGAGGCAGTTACATAGTAAAACCCATTGCTGTCTCCGGAAGTGGCCACACCAGAAATTAAATTAACTCATTGAAGCTGTCGTCCATATGCAAGTCCGCCTCAGAGGCGGTTCTTAGCAGGATGCAGCTCACCCTCCATGCGACTCGCCCAATACCTCACGGCGTTTCGCGCTTGGTGCAAGCAATGTCTGCCTGGTTGGTGAAAACCCAACGCGCTCCGTCCCGGCATTGTAGGGATGCGAGGGTCTATGGTCATATGACTACGGCCGTGCACAACATGAGTACACCCCCCCTACCGTGCGCGAAGACGCCCACAAAAAAAAACTAACCCTGCGAGAAAAAACGCGCTCTATAAAAAAAGACGCCCACAAAAAAACCCTAACCCTGCGAGAAAGAACGCGACCTATCTAAAGAAGATGAGGTCGAACGCGCACAGCAGAGTGCAGTAGAAAACGCTGACACAACGGCAAAAAACATAATAAACAAAAAAGAAAGGGGACTAGCCAAAAATAGGTGTACCTATGTACTTTGAGCCATTTATAGGTACACTGCGTAATGTACACCGGAAACGGCTTCCTGGCCCGCCTGATATTGGGCCTGCGCTCTATTTTGTACCTACAAATGGCTCAAAGTGCGTAGGTACACCTATTCTCGGCTACTCATTTTACGTATCACCTATTTTCGGCTTCAAAAGTGTTTCTATAAATGACTCGAACGACCATTTTCTGGCAACTGAAATATAGAAAGACGCGGCCACACCAGATGCCGGGGCTGTCAACCAGCCGACCACACCTGTCTTCCTCCTATATATTCACCCAGCTTGCAAAGATGAGTTTCGATAAAATCCTCGATCTGACAGCTGTATTTTTTTTTTTTAATATTCACCCACGTTTTGCTATGGAAGGTTGTTCCGGGCCGCGCCAACGGCTGTGTAACTCCGACCCCCTTAACCGTATGGTATTACTCTGTACACGTACATAAATCTATCTATGTTAGTTCGCTTATCACATATGCACACCCTTAGGTCCGCGGATATCTCCCGCTTCTGACCGCCTCTCCGCGCAGTTTCTTGGCTGAAGCGTGCCCCCGCCTCGACCGTAGCGGCCGGCGCCGACGATACGCTCGCTCGGCGCCGCACGCTCTCGCCGGGGGCCTCAATGTCGGAGTCTACGACGGGTATCTCCGCCATCTTCGAGCCCTCTCTGCCCTCTCAGCGTTTTGACTCAAACGCCTCGCCACATAAATAATATTGTATGGTGATATTTCCGGGGGCGTGCTCTCCGGCCTCCGGTGCCTCGGGGGTCGTTGGCCGCCCTACCAGCGCCGCCTTCGTGGGGACCTCTGCGGGCGAACGCAAGATCGAGATCTACGACATGTTCCGTACTCCCGGAACAAACACGCCGTCCAGGTTTCGTCGCGATGATGTACGAAACGTCTGTGAATACGTCAGATACGCCGCTCACTGTCATTTTTTCGGAGAGAGTATCAAGCCTGGCTCTGCATCGTGAACACAAGCGAGCCCATGGCCAAAGCCGGCTTTGGCGAGCGCAGGCGTGCAGACGAGGTGGGGGAAGAAGGGGGTTGGTCGATTTCGCGTCTCGCCGTCACGCGCACGTATAGGGAGCACGGTCGAACAAAGAGAGGTCGAGAGCTTGAAATTAACAATTTTGCAAGACTCCAACAGCGTTCTCGACGGAAGTATAAGGACTGTTGTACCATAAATAGCAAGTTTAAACGGTCCCTACATTTACGCCCAGAGTGGTGCCAACTTGAATCCCAGATACGAAATTAGTCCCCGTGTCGGTGACTCGTTGAACAAGCTCAAATGTCGTGCCCGTCAAGCACGCCAGGAGACGACGGGGTTCTCTGAGACAGAGAGGACGGAGAGTCTCCGTACGCCTGAATCAGAGACGTGTCGGCGAAGAAAGGACGATCGGCAATACGAGGCTATTGAAAGGATCACCTCAAAAATATGTTTCGCCTCATCGTGCTCAATATACTGTAGAGGGTTTCAAGATAAAAATATGATTTGCAAACGGGGATGGGGAAACTCGTTTGTTTGTCGTTTTTTATGTTTTTCGTGTTTTGTTCTTTGGCGGAAGAGGCGCGTAGATTACGTGCATCGGGTATCGAAGACACGCGTGTATCAGTACTATTAAATATTTATGTACTTCGATAGTACCTACCACGAGCTGTAAGCAGTCCAAAGTAGGTGGGTTGGATATGTATGATGACCGGTAAAAAGATACACGCACGTGGTATCAGTTGTTTTTTCGTTCCTCCTGTTGTCGCCGTTGTTCGCCTATTTCGAAGATGTGTAGGCCCACACAGCAGGCAGAACTGTACAGCATACAATGCGCACGTGTCAGGTTTGGGACCAAGGTATATACGAGCACACACGTATGAGTACAGCAGCAGCAGGATCACATTTATTACGAGTAGTACGGTTGCCTCTCTCCGTGGGCAGTGTGCAGAGCGCTTCCAACTGTTGGCAGCACGTCTGCTTTTTATCCTTCGACACGATGCTGTTGCTAACGTGTGTAACTCTTGGCATTACGTCTGACCCCCATCCTTAGCCACGATGTTGCTATTAATAACTTTTCCGGTATCACGCAAGACTGCGACCGGCGGCCGTCCAGGCCGCCGGCGAAGCCCCTCGTATGTACCAAAGATTCTCCTACTATATACTGCACTATAGTGTGTGTATTGTACTTGCATCATAATGGCATGGAAACAATCGTCATTGCTGTTTCTCTGCATCATGATCACACCCATTTAAGGCATGTGGCCCAAACGACTAATAAAATATAATCTGGTTGACAGGAACGGTCGGCTGGTTGACACCCCCGGCATCTGGTGTGGCCGTCTGTCAATATTTGAGTTGCCAAAAACTGATCGTTCGAGCCATTTATAGGTACACCTGACGCCAAAAATATGTGATACGTAAAATAGGTAGCCGAAAATAGGTGTACCAACACACTTTAAGCCACTTTTAGGTACAATTCAGCGCAATCCCAATATCAGGCGGGCCAGGAAGCCGTTTGCGGTGTACATTACGCAGTGTACCTATAAATGGATCAAAGTGCGCAGGTATACCTTTTGTTGGCTAATTCATAAAAATAAAGCTTTGAACCTTTACAACAAAGATCTGCTCCACACGCAATCAAAGAACGGGGACAACGCTCGTTGTGCTCATAGAAGAAGTTACGATATGTTATTCCGCAGCAGCAGCACCAGCAGCAGCAGCTGCAGCTGCGGCGGCTCTGCACAGCGAATCGATATTTGTGACCTGCTTTGCGTAGTGATAACAGCGACGATACCGCACAGCAGCTCGCACAGCGAATCAATCCTCGCGGCTGGCTTGCGTCGCGATGGCTGTGGCTTGCGTCATGATAACAGCTTGTCAAGAGCGGGCGCAGCAGCAGTGGTGTGCTCATAGAAAAAACACCGATTTTTCACAGCAGCAGCAGCAGCAGCAGCAGCAGCTCTGCACTGCGAAGCGATCTTTGCGACCTGCTTGCTTGCGTAGTGATAACAGCGAAGACATTGCACAGCAGCTCGCACAGCGAAACGATCCTCACGGCTGGCTTGCGTCGCAATGACTGGCTTGCGTCGTGGTAACAGCTTGTCAAGAGCGGGCACAGCAGCAGGTGTTCGTGGAAGGGTGAGGGTGCGCTCATCGAAAAGCGGCGATATTCCACAGCAGCAACAGCAGCTCTGCACAGCAAATCGATCCTTGCGACCGTCGTGATAACAGGCTGTCAACTTGTGTCAACAGCAAGACTTAAGTTTAGCACAGCAACAGCAGCAGCAGCAACTCACAGCGAATCGATTCTTGAGGCTTGCTTGTTGCGTCGTGATAACAGGCTGTCAACAACAGTGGGCACAACAACAGGGCACCTGCACGCATGCTGTGTATGTATGTGGACAACGAGCGCAGCAGGAAGGTGTTCGTGACAAGACAAAAGACACGGGCACACACTCGTCCTGCACAGCAGCAGCAGCAGCAGCAGCAGCAGCAGCTCACAGCGAATCGATTAATGCGAATTGCTTGCTGCGTCGTGATAACAGGATGTCAACAACAGCGGGCACAACAACAGGGAACACTTGTACGCATATTATGCATGTGGGGTGCTGCTGCTGCACGCAGCTCAGGTGTCGGATATTTCCTGCAGTGGACAGAGGGTGCTCGTGGAAGGTTCAGATCTTGCACGTCGTTGGAGAACCAAACAATCCTCATAAAATGTCTGATTTTCAGTACACAACTGGGCAATAAAGATCTGAATAGAGCAGTTTTAAGGCCGCTCGGGAAGGTTCGGATTTTGAAAACCATCAGTAAACAAGATACGCAAAAAATGTACTGGTGTAAGTGCACAACTGGCTACAACGGGCTGGTCAGGGGGGGGATAGGCTTCAGAGCCGAAATAAGTTACTTGGATAAAGTAGGAAAAACGGAGGGATGATAGGAATAGGAAAAACGGGGGGATGATAGGATATCAGCCGCGTGCAGGGCAGATGCACGCCGGTCCCAGTGACGTAATTCCGGGGAGGCTATGGCACAAGGCGGACTACTCGCGAGCAAAGATGTCTGTAGACGGTCATGAGTGAAGTTTGTGAAGCGTCAAGGCTGTCTGTCGGTCAAACGTTTTTTTCATGGGTTGAGAAAACAAATAATGCATAAAGCAGTACATTACCTCGAGTATCTCCTGTTAATGCCGTAGAAGCGTCGTGCTTAAATTCCTTGTAACGGTTACAACAACGCCAACAATGTATGTATGTGTGAAATGGTGCAAGACAGGTATAAAAACGGGGGAAGAAAAGCCAGACGCGCACACGAGTCCCCGAACCGCCCCCCCCGATCAAGTGCATGGAGCAAACGCGCCAAAAAAAGGAGGACACTGCGCTGCATCACAACACCGCCGACTCGTAAGGGAAAACGCACGCAACTCGCGCATAACCCCCCCCCCCCCCACCGTGCGCGAATACGCCCACAAAAAAAACTAACACTGCGAGAAAGAACGCGCTCTATAAAAAAAAGACGCCCACAAAAAAACCCTAACCCTGCGAGAAAGAACGCGACCTATCTAAAGAAGATGGGGTCGAACGCGCACAACAGGGTACACACGGGGTACAGTAGAAAACACTGACACAACGGCAAAAAGCACAATAAACAAAAAAGAAAGGGCACTACGTAGACAAACATAGGTATACCTACGCACTTTGGTCCATTTATGGGTACACTGCGCAATGGACACCAGAAACGTCTTCCTGGCCCGCCTGATATTGGGCCTGCGCTCCATTTTGTACCTACAAATGGCTCAAAGGGCGTAGGTGCACCTATTCTCGGCTACTCGGCAGTCCAGGCCGCCGGCGAAGCCCCTTTTGTATCTACCAAAGTTTCTCCTACTATATACTGCACTACAGTATGCTTATAGTATTTTCAGCATAATGGCATGGAAACAACCGTCATTGCTGTTTCCCTGCATCACGATCACACCCATTAAAGGCATGTGGCCCAAACGACTAATAATATAACATCTGGTTGACAGGAACGGTCGGGTGTGTTGACAGCCCCGGCATCTGGTGTGGCCGTCTATCTATATTTCAGTTGCCAAAAACTGATCGTTCGAGGCATTTATAAGGACACTTGAAGCCAAAAATAGGTGATACGTAAAATAGGTAGTCAATAATACTAGGTGTAGCTGCACACTTCAAGCCATTTGTAGGTACAATGCAGCGCAATCCCAATATCAGGCGGGCCAGGAAGCCGTTTGCGGTGTACATTATTACGCAGTGTACCTATAAACGGCTCAAGGTGCGCAGGTATACCTATTTTTGGCTAATGCCCAAACATATAGCGTTGAACCCCCTCCTCCTGAAAACAAAGATCTGCATCACACACGCAATCAAAGAACAGGGACAACGCTCGTTGTGCTCATAGAAGAAGTTACGATATGTTATTCCGCAGCAGCAGCACCAGCAGCAGCAGCATCAGCAGCGACTCTGCACAGCGAATCGATCTTTGCGACCTGCTTGCGTAGTGATAAGAGCGACGAGACCGCACAGCAGCTCGCACAGCGAATCGATCCGCACGGCTGGCTTGTGTCGCGATGTGGCTGGCTTGCATCGTGATAACAGGTTGTAACGCGTCGTTATAACGGCGACGATACTGCACAGCAGCAGCAGGAGCTCGTTGTGCAATACTTGGTAGAAAAGGTGACTACCTGGTATTGTTTTTTTCACAGCGGCAGCAGCAGCAGCAGCTGCAGCGGCTCTGCACAGCGAATCGATCTTTGTGACCTAGGTGCACCTATTCTCGGCTACTCGGCCGTCCAGGCCGCCGGCGAAGAAGCCCCTTTTGTATGTACCAAAGTTTCTCCTACTATATACTGCACTGTACAGTATGCATATCGTATTTTCAGCATAATGGCATGGAAACAATCGTCATTGCTGTTTCTCTGCATCACGATCACATGTGGCCCAAACGACTAATAATATAACGTCTGGTTCACAGGAACAGTCGGCGGTTGCTGCGCCCGCTCTTGACAAGTTGTTATCATGACGCAAGCCACAGCCATCGCGACGCAAGCCAGCCGCGAGGCAATACTTGCTAGAAAATGTGACTATTGTTGTTTTTTTCACAGCGGCAGCAGCAGCAGCAGCTGCAGCGGCTCTGCACAGCGAATCGATCGTTGTGACCTGCTTGCTGTTGCGTAGTGATATTAGCGACGATACTGCACAGCAGCTCGCACAGCGAATCGATCCTCACGGCTGGCTTGCGTCGCGATGGCTGGCTTGCGTCGTGATAACAGCTTGTTGTAGTCAAGAGCGGGCACAGCAGCAGGTGTTCGTGGAAGGGTGACGGTGCGCTCATAGAATAGCGGCGATATTCCACAGCAGCAGCTGCAGCTCTGCACAGCGAATCGATCCTTGCGACCGTCGTGATAACAGGCTGTCAACAGCACAAGTTTAGCACAGCAGCAGCAGCAGCTCACAGCGACTCGATTCTTAAGACTTGCTTGCTGCGTCGTGACAACAGGCTGTCAACAACAGCGGGCACAACAACAGCGCGCCTGGACGCTGTGTATATATATATGTATGTGGACAGCAGACACAGCAGGTGTTCGTGACAAGACAAAGGACACGTGCATGCGCTCGTCCTCACAGCAGCAGCAGCAGTAGCAGCAGCAGCAGCAGCACACAGCGAATCGATTATTGCGAATTGCTTGCTGCGTCTAACGTACTGCGATGATTGTTGCAATCGTTATCCACCACAACAACGGTGCTGTCAGTCAATGCTGAGCTCTAATTCGGCGCATATGGTGTGTATGTATCAAATGCACAATCAAGCGTCCGTCTCGGTGTTAAGCCTAAAACTCGGATGCTTCACTAGGATTTAAATATACCTTGAGTATAAGCTGCCTAGTCCAAAGCGGGTGTATGCCGATTGATGTCGCCGAAACAATTGCACCGCGACGTTTACGTGTGTACTTACGTCATTTTGGTTTGCTTCACTCAACTAAGGTCGATATTGACCAAAGAGAGATACGATCCAACGATTGTCCTTTTGTTAGGCAAACACCACACGCACTTAGCTATCAGTTGGTGAATCTTCCGCCGGTGGGTGTTTACGTGACGTATCGCCACTGTCAAAACGCAGCTACGATTAGATGAATAGCAGTGCCTTAATCTCGACAAGACGTATGTCACGACATTCAACTGATGCTGTGCATTTCCTGACTATTTCCCAGTAGGATTCACTCGTTGTGGTACACAGTCACGCTGGTGGATATGTACGGTTGGTGTTATGCTCTATGATGGTGGCCTTGATGTCGGACGTGTTCGGGTCGACGAAACATATAACGGGAACGATTTCAGTAAGTTGACAGCTCTTATCAAGCTACTTCTGGACAATCGCAGTGCCCCGAGACTCAATGAAAGTTGACGGCTTTGTCACAACGATCTCCGAGTCACTCCAATCGCTACGTACTACATTTCATAACCTAGCTACATATTTTACAAGGTCGTTACTACACATGCACGAAACGAATAACATACAATCGGCTACCGTAGTGCGTCCATGTGAAATTACGTATATAAAGCCCCATCCACTGTATATTTGACGAATCATGAGTTTAATCCGTAGACTTTGTTGTCGGGGCGATCGGCGGGATACTATTTTACAGCTTGTTTGAGATGCACACTGCATCATGTAAGACTCAACTCTCTCTAAACCCTACGCAATCGATATTTGTAATACAACTATCCGAACGCTGTGGCCTGTACGTCCTGTTCGCAAAGCACCTATATATGCGGGATTGTTATTATTAAACGGAATGTTCTGCTTGGTTGTAGGTGCTGGAAATCATCGAACTGATAGAAATACCACAACTATTCAGCCGTCGTGATCCAAACATGATGCCCAGACCAATATGTATATTCGCCTTTCCGGGTATATGCTTATTGTTTCGATCGTTTTAGTGGTATCTTTGATAATGATATACAATTCAGACCCTCAGTCGCACCTCAGTGATGCTCAGCCAGACGGTAGTGTACCACTTAGGGTCGTCCACGCAAAGCTTGAGGGTCTTGGTTTCGTCGGTGTAGAGGTTGAAGTACTGGTAGTCGAGGGTCTTGCCGCTGGATGTGATGGTGCTGTGGTGCTTGCCGTTGTCGAACACGTCCAGCGTCCTGGTGTTCTCATCCCCCTTGTGGAATGCGATGCTCATGCTGACGAGGTCCTGGGGTTCCTCGAACGAGTAAGTGATGCAGCAGCCGTCGTCCTGATCAGAACCGTCGAGGATTTCTCCTTTGCAAGACCAGCGAGAGTTGGCCCAGACATCGTTGTCCCGGGTGTTGTAGGGTACGCAACCACTCGGGCTGCAGCCATTCCCAGACTTGCGCGTGTCGTAACCGTTGGCGTCCACGTCGACCCAGGTCCTGTCGCCCGCCTCAACGAGGGCTGAAGTAGGAGTCATAGTAAACGCCGAGTAGTTATGGACATGGGATCGCAACGTGATCAGTGATTTCGTTTAATTACAAGCGGTATACTCCTGTCGGAGTCTCGTGGATACTTTGAGGGCAACAATTGTCGTTGTTCAAGTTCCTCGTTGGACTTGCAGGTGGCTTTTACTAAGTTTGACGCTTGAAGGGCTATGTTCTGTATGCGGTTATGTTTTGACCGCACGGCACACACAAACAGTGTCGACATTTAAGCACTATCTACGTAGTAGCTTTGAACTATGTAATACAATTCAGTACGAGCTGGTTCCACGAAAAGGCGTGAAATTCCACCTTCTGGAAATAACAGCAGGAATACAGTGTTTGTGGCAACACTAAAGATATCTACACGACCGCATGAACAAAGGGAACACATCGGTGAAGCGATTTATGTAGTGCGAATTGTAGTTCGCGAGATATGGACATCGTCGTACTACCTGGGGAGGCGCTATTTCAAATAGGAATGCTATTCCTGTAGTTAAATCAATCTAATTTGAAATCAGGCCATATATCGGTCAGTACGTCGACATATTCGACACTAGACATGTTGACATGATCGCATCAACAAGAGGAAGACATTCGTGACACTTTTTTCTTTGCAAGCCGTGAGGGGCTGTTATAAAAAACGCCTCCCAAAGTACTAGAACAATGTAAGGAGCAATTTTATCACCTTAGGGGAATATTTACCCCTCACGGGGATCGTTTTTTCACCTTGATTTTTGAGAGTTGGAAAGCGATATTTGGCATGGTGGTGCTTCACAACAATACCAACCGACACAAATCTGGTCGGTATATTTTTACATGCAAATACTTTCGTCAGGGAGGGTCGAAGTCTCCGAAACAATCTAAACAAATATAAAAATGCACCTGACAAATTTGGATTTCCAAATCTCAAAAACTAAGGTGAAAAAGTGCGAAGACTAAATGTTATGGCTCTCGCTGGAACCAGCTCGTATATATCCTCAACACGAAACGATTGTACAATTCTATATTACGCATACTAGAACAGAGTTTTATTGCGACGGAAAATGACCCCCCTGCAATTGTCTGTAACTGTTAGCACATTTATCAACCCACTACAGCGCGTAGTTTGATTATTTGGTTGCGGGTTTGCCTGAGGCCTAGCTGCTGTGTGGAGAAGTGGTGATACAAACCAAAACTAGATTGCAAAATTGGACCATCGAGGGGCCGCATATCACCGCCTTTGTTTTGTTAGTCACCTGGTACGAGTGCTTGAATCCATGTAGTCGAAGCCGGGCTTCCAATTCAACCTGGGAGGGGTTCTTGCTTCTTTTCGTTCCGGGTTTCAACAGCAATATACTCAAGCCGATTGTTTTGATTTTCGTCGTTTTGTTATGTTTCCAGCGAGAGAGCGAGCGTTGGCTCGTGGTAGTTTGTGCTTGCCTGGGGATGGAACGGCTATTGGCTAGATCCCTAGATCCCTGGTAACCTTGTTTCGTCAAATACCCGAACTCCCGGTTCTATATGACGGAGAAACGGGCGCGTTATTCGTACATACGCAGGGAGTTTATGCAGCGGCTGGTTTCAAGTGTTTACGTTGCGCGTCCACGAGTATACGGCACAGTAGTGAATGTACTGCAGCCCAGAAGTAACATGTGTTTTTCTTTTTTGTCTGTTTGGTATTTCTCGGTGATAGCACGGTATTATATTACCTTGAGGTTACCTTGTGACGATATACCCGAGGGTCAGCGTTAGGGCGCTAGGTTCTGGAGGTACGGTCAGTGCTTCGAGTCGCCAAAGGATGTGGTGTTTCTATATAATAAACCTAGCGCTCTGAGTGCTGCCAAGCAAGTATCTCAAGTGAAGCCATGGCGGAGCACCTGTACATGTAGAATCCATATATTGCAGGAACGAGATACGTATGTTTCGACGTCACGCAAGATTAGCGTACAAGAGATCACCACTTTTTTGTCAAGAGTTTGGAATTTATTAGATATGTCATACAGGCGAATCTACGCTGGCACTTTAGGTCGGGTTTCTCAAACCCGTAGGGAGTGTCAAACGGCGTACAGTAATATTTCATGCTTTAATGGCTTCGTACCAACGCACCGAGTGAATGCAACACAGTGTATCCAATCCTTGTGTGCTCCCTGTTTATGGATGACACGGGATTGTTCTGTTCGTGAAGAGAACATTAGTGTCCGATTAAAACCGGGTCCCCGTTAAGGAGGGAAATATATGTGTTTTCCCATCGATATCACTGAGCTTCACTCCATATTCTAACTGTCGACGGCCCTATCGCCACTTTGACAACGTACCAGATGTGTACAACCTCCTAAACCAGTACGCAAAGGGTGGACTGGGAACCATTATGACATACGAGTCTGCAGCACGCGTAGTCAACAAGCAAATGTATTCAAACATTTGAAACCCGCTTTTATCGACCGAACTAAAAACTGACAAAATGCATTCGCCAGCAGATAATAACGATCGCCTCAAGTGTAATACAACCGGCATCATCAGGGCAACACGCGTTAGACCCCGTGGTATAAAACGATCGCACACACAAATAACCGACTTGGTTGTTTCGATTTGCTGTTTCGTATACGTATATATACCTAGCATCTGAGTCAACTTCATTTCTTCCTTACCTGAGGCAGTGCCCACCGTGGCAGCGCAGATGGTGGCGAGTATAGCAAAGAAGCGCATGGTGATGGAGTCTTGGGTAGGAGTGAGTAGTACGAGGTAACTTAGGAGATGGTCTGAAGATGGGCAGTGAGGAGTGACAAGGTAGGTGGGGGTAAGCTCCTTGCTGCCGGTGGGTAAACATTGAACAAAAGATTCCGCGACCACAATTCCGGGGTTCTTACAGTCCGACAGCTAGATCCCAAGCAGCCCTTGGAAGCGATGTCATACTCTTCGGGTTATTGGTTTGTGGAGTTTGTCCGAGTTTTCAAGACATGTGGTTGCATTCGTTACGCGTCAATAGACAATTGAGCAGTACATCGAGCTCAGTGTCATGTGTACTGGTGGTCTACGAGTCGACGAGCCACACCCGCCGCAAGCATCGCCGTGTTTCTTGCAAAACCGAGCGATGTTTTGTTAAGTGCAAATAAGATCAGTCAGGCCGACAGCGGAAGCATACGGCGTTCGGGGGGCACCTTTGTTTATGACATTTCTCGCTTGAGGAGCGCTTGGCGAAACCACTTGCTATTTCGGGAAGTCCGAAATTCCATAATCTTACAAATTTAACAAAATCGAATTGAATTATATTTAACGCATCGTTTAGACATTACCCTTACGTATGTGTCTCCCTCAACACTGACAGCGAAGTAAATGTAAGTGCTACCGGACGGACAATTCAACTGCTAGAGGTATAATGAAAATACACGTGATGATATTCTCTCGATGTCGGGTATCTCTTCAGTTGAGGGGTATACTACGAGTCAGTCATACATAACCAGGCTGCCATGGACTACGCCAACATGATCGAAGGTGTCAGCGGCTGTACACAGCGTGACGAATATTCAACAACCTGGCCGAAAGGGCTAACCATATGGTGACAAGTAATAGCGATTGTACATCGCAGAGTAACGAATCTTTAAAACTTAATGGGTGAAGATTTCAACAAGTTTTCCCTTCAAGCATCGTCCGCCCAGACCATAGACGGTTACACAAAGTACAATGTGCTGTATATCATACGAGCACGTATTGTGGCAGTAATGTTATTTTGGCCGTGGGTGCTACTGACAACATTCACACCCACACCAGTCATGAAACGGAGAGTGCCCGGATTCCCACGTGTGATACACTTTGGGCCAAATAATTTGCTATTATATTATGATTATCTTTGCCATCCGACAATGTGCAGCATGATCTTTAGCGTTGGTCACTCATAAAACTCCCAAAAGCAGAAGACCACGGAAACCAAGGAAATTATATGAGTGTTGAGAACTTACCACATATACACATATATATATATATATAACGCCTGACTACCCTACGTGCGTATCGGCAAATATAGTCTACCAATAAAAACTGAAAGTGAATCAAGCTCAATACAGGTAGTTACTATTAGCCGGGGCCGAAATAAATAGGACCTACAGTTTACACATAAAACCGATATGTTTATCTGTTCTTAGTAACAATATTTGGTCCTATTTATTATGGTCCTCCGTCATAAGTGCTTACACTACCCTATATCCTCTGACCAGCTAAGAACGCTTCGTGGTGTACCTTAAACAGTATGCTAAGTACTCCTGCCTACAAACCGCATTTTTTTGCATCGTGCGTGATGCCACAACCGGGATACGTTTGCCGCGGCTTCAATGCTTCTGAAGTGCAACAGGAATCATGAGAAAATATTCGTGATGATCACGCTTCGTGTATATGCGGCCACTTCGAATGTCATATGTTATAGTTTGGTTTGTCTTCTGTATTTATGCTGCCATATATAGGCGTCGGCCTTGCCGCATTACGACATATTTTAGCAATATGTCGTTTGTCTTCTTCAGAGAAAACTCTGGAACCAACGGCCATAACATTCGGAATGTTCATGATTGTCGTGAATATATACTATAAACCAAGGATGCGTATTTCCCGGTAGCGGTAATTCCCGGAAATTAATAGGGCACGAGGTAACTTGTTTTTTCAGAGGAAATTATTTACGTCCCCTATCCCCGGGAAAATAACGCCTCCATATAGAATGGAAACCCCCGTTTTTTTTTCGTTTTGTTTTCCCGCTAAGCTGTGCAGCAGCGCAGAGCGCTACGTGGGCGCCCACAAGCCCCTCCTATAACACACAGATAGTGATATCCTACAGAAGAATTGGATGTTATGGGGAGCGGAATAATCGAAGAAATGTACTATTAATAATATATAATAGAATCATACATATGAGCTAACATGTTCGAATGGAAAGGATGCACTCGGCGAAGATGCAGCTGGGACGCTGGTATTTCGTTGAGGCGTCCAGCGTCCATGTTTACAAGTTTACAGTTTTAGTGGATAAGGTCGCGATCGCTACACGCGTACGAAGCAGCGCACTGCTGTAACTGCTAACTTCCTGCTTTGGGCTTTGTGCTGATGATTTACCTCGCGACACAAGTATATTCGTACATGAGAGATCGCTATCAGCACTACCGCGGCAGTTGTCCTATTATTCCAGTATCAAATGGCTGCAGGACGAAATCAACGAGGACGCGAGCAAGTGAAAAATCAACAGAAACCGATGAACATTTACTCAAGTACTTGCATTGTGCACAACTGCTACTATTACTGCTGGTGTGTACTCGTACCTGGTGCAGGTATAGTGTAGAATAAAAATAATCGAAAATGACTGTCCGGAGGCCTGAACGAATCTTATAATCGTGCTTCATGTAGTGCATAGGCCACCCGGGGATGATGATTTTTGTCCCCTCCCAAAGTTACGCCTTTTTTTCCTCGAATGAGAGAAAATAGGGGAACTTTTTAGGAAAGTCTGAAAAAGGCTGTTTCCCGGATTTGTTTGGGTTCCGGGTGAGGAAATACGCATCCCTGCTATAAACAGTATGCGAGGGATGGAGTTCATATAATACGAAGGGAAATGGAAAATATTCTTCTCACCATACGCACATTTACGCGGACGACCGTATATTCACTTTTAAGGTGTGAACTTTGCCACAACAGCGGACTAGGCGACCAGATACGGTATACTGACCTGCCGAATTCACACAGAGAAGTCAGAGGTGTCGACAACATAGAACATCGACACCCCCTCTGCCCAGTTTAGACACCGAGACAGGGGGGGCATACCAAGGCCAAGCATGCTACTGCTGTCAAACAAGAAAAAGATAAGTGCTACGATAGAGGTGCACCATGCTGGTTCTGAGTGTGTGGTCCGTTGCGGAGCTCTATAACCCACCCGAAAGCCTATTTATGAGGAAGCCAAAAGTCATACCCGATGGACACTAACATGGCCTAACGATGCAACGAAAAATACCGCAACAAAGAAAGGTATCATATTTCCGGCGATTTTGGGTTAAGGAGCAACGCCATTCCGATTTTGTTTCCGCCAAAACGTGCTACTTCTATCGTAGCACGCGGTAAAATTTATGCTTATCGTATATATTGATCCGCCAAGAAATCTCCACCCACCCCCCCCCGTGCCGCGATAGGGGGATATCACTGTTTGTCCGAAGTCTTTACAACCGGCGCTGGACCTTAACGGAGGAACTCGGCATCGCCAGTAGGTTCATGATGAACATTGACGATTGGGTTTGGTCGCCCCATCAATGGCCTACACTTACTACACGGTTGTTTAGTCCCATTCGAACAGCGCCCACGAAATACGTGATTCGATATGAGGAGTGTACAATACTTTTGTTTTGTCTGACGATGGTTATCAACCGAGGATCTATCCGATGTATTCTTTTTTTTTCAAATGTACTTCGGTGTAAAGCTGACGCGCGTCATGATATTTCTCGTCGGGTTAGAAGAGTACACTCGTTTGTTAATCCGTTTCTGGTGGCAAGCAGGTATCCTAGAGCCGGGAGCCTAGGGAAAAATGCAACTTTTCTCCTAGCATAGCATGCGTACGGCTGTTTTTTAAATACATCGTATTCAATTTGTGAGGCATTGGTTTTATAGTTTTAAGGCTGAAGGGTTCAAGTCAGACTTGGGTTGGTATGAAACGCCTCAACTTATGAGGATACAAAATGTGGTACTATCTGTATCGTATCACGCGTCGTGACTGGAGTTGTCTTTGTGCCCTGTTTAGCAACGTGGTGTTGTTTCGACTTTGTTTATCGTGCACCCTCGGGGAATCAGGTTTTATCTTTTCCATGTACTTGTCCTCGATTACCGACGTTACAACATACTTTAGGTATAGGGATATTGTTTGATTTTTTTAAAACTTTAGGTCATGCGTTATGTGCTATGCTTGGTCGGGTAGATCATGTATTGGTGTGGGCCATATTATTGTTGCCGATGGGTACAGGTTTGTTGTTGATCAGTAGCTACGATAGTCAAAGCTGGCCTGGGTTACGTTGGCAACGCATCCCAAACAGTGATAATCAGGTGGAACCATATCGTATGTTTCTATTCACGGCAGCTTGTGCATTACTACCAACATCCAACGGGGTTGCTTTACTAGTTGATACCTTCGGGTGTTCGTTGCATAGGTAAAAACACATACTTGAATGCGAGCACGGTTTGAGACCTGAACAGGGGGTGCACTGTACACAGACGTTAGGGAGATATTACTCTCTGGCTTTCTAGTACAATAGGGTGATGAACGAGTTTACAATAAAGCAAGTACGAGGTATATCTATACATATCGTTTGTGACTCAAGTCGATATTGTGTATTATGTGAAGATCTCGAATGGCGCAGCATCAGCCGCAGAATACATCAGACGTAGGCTTGCACAGAGATGTACCACCAGTAACTATGTACTATCGGTATATAAGGCAAACGATTAGAGTTCGGACGATGATATAGCTTGCAAGTGAATATGAAATGTGAAATAACAACTTCGATATGTATACTGATAACCAGAGTAGGTCGTGCTCCATGGTCCATGAGTCAAGGATCTTTCAAGTTACATTCAAAAACTATTACAAAATAAACTAACACCATAAAACGTATGCATTAACAGCGCGGCATTTTTCCAGAGTGGATGACAAAATTGGAGACGACATTACGTACATAGGGACGACCTTCATTTCGAGACACGACCCGGGAATGTAACGGCGTATCTGGCCCCAAAACTATCATACTGGCGTCCTACTGAGCACGAGTGAGTCTACTCGTACCTGTTTGTCGCGTTGTTGTGTTTCCTCACCGGGCTCGAAATGCATCGAGTTCTTCGACGTTAAAATGTTATTCACTTAACCAAGTAGATCCTTGAGCAGACCTATACTTGTATTTGACCCATTTATGTACGTGTATCCCCGTGTACACGCCGTCGCCATAGAAGCTTACCATATATGTTGCTGTCAATAGCAAAGCAGATACACCGACTATCGTGTGTGTTTAGTCGCTTTTGTTACGGTTGTATTGGCGTAATACAAGGTTTCGAAGGAAAGGATATGGAGAAGGCTGAAATGTGAAAATATATCCTACACGTCAAGACTTGAACATTCCTGCTCAGGGAAACAATGTATGGAGATCTCACGTCGCAAGCCTACTGTCGTTAAAGGTTCACGAGGCTCGTTCCGGTATCCACTGCGCAAAACGGCTTGCGAGTGAGTCAGCTGGAAGGTGCCTCAGTCGTACGTCTCTCGAAGTGAGAATCAAGTATGTCAGTACTTTCTTGTGAACTTCAAGAGAGCTTAAACGCCCTTCAAGAGATGCAGCCACGGATTGCGCGGCACGGATTGATATGATTTTCCGTGGAGACATCACCGCAATACAAACAACACGCCGACAGCGGAGGAAAACTACGATGCTACGATTGCAATAGCACCTATTATGCCGAGGGTCCTCACGCGAGGAGCTCTACTTTCTTGCCTCGCCCAAACACAGACCACGAAAAAAACAAAAATATATCCTCCGATTGAAAATTACATGCATAGAGGTATCGTTAAAAACAAATGTGCACAATGTACGTGGTGATCTTCTAGCAGTATTGGGCAATTCTTCGGTTAGAAATCATCATCACAAACTATCTTGTCTTAAAGCGCTACCCCTGTTGTAGCAGGTATCAACAGCGGTGCATTGCGTGACGAATCTTAGATCCCAAATTCATCATCAATTCTAGCTCTTCAAGATTCACACCATCTGCATATAATACAGTGGTACACGAAGTTCAATGCATTATACTGTAGTTCCACCGCCGTTCTTATGGCTATGTGTGCGCTACGAATAATACACCTGGTGCCCTCAAAAATCGTGCGCACGGAGTTGCAAGTACCTTACAACTTTGATATACAGTTTATTATTTACAATATTGGACCTCTCACTATATTATATAGAAATTATATTATATACATATTTAAATACTTTTCAATCTAGGTACCTCTTGCTAAGTACGTATCGGCATATGACCTGGTAGACACTATATCGTCTCCGGAGGAAAACGACCAGAAGAAACAATTTAGTTTCAGTCAACCAACCATACCCTTGTACCAGGTACAGCAGTACCTGGTGTAAGTTATTTCGTATAGTACTGTGCGTACTCTTGCCCGCAACCCGCAAATATTTCAATGGCATCAACCCCGTGCGTGGTGGCTAAGCCGGCAGTTTGATTGGCCTTGCCTGCAACTCTTGCTAAGTGTAACATGAATGATGATGTGATGTTCTGGGTGATTATGTTGCACTTATGTGGCAAGTCGGCCACTTCGCACCTCGCGGAATGTGTTTGCCCTCCGCTTTTCTGCGGCGTCGGCCTTGCCTTATTAGCTCATAGCTTAGCAACATGGTGTATGTATTTTGCTCATACTGGTATGGCACCAACAGCCCTAACGTTAGGGCGTTTGATATTTTGTAAACGAACACAAAATATGCGACCATTGCAGTTAATAGTCTTCATAACCGATAACATTAATCACGCCATACGCAAATTATGTAGACGACTGACGATTCATTTCTTGTGCGTATTTGCCTGTTTCGTATCCGCCGAGACGGGACATCCTCTGGACGTGTAAGTTCGAGATTGCAACATCGGCGTCAATTTACCCGATCTCACCGTGACGGTATCACGTTTTCACCCGGCAAGCGTAAAGTCTACGCGCAAACCGCGGTGCTCATTATGTGGACACCTATGACTCACAGTCGACGACCACTCCATTACCCTCTTCACCAACCCCACACACAAGGCAGCGAATATAGTCAGGACATACGCCCTCAGACTACTAGGTGAACCCTTACGTGCACCACCACGATGGAACAGATCACCGGGGCAGATCTGCCCGTGTGATCCGGGGCTCGAGTTCTCTACACGCTCAAGATGACGTAACCCTGTATGCGGGAGTCAAACCCCCCAAGTGCACAACGAAACAACAGACAACACATCGCTGTTGCCAGCTTAGCAGAGTCCAGGCCCTGAAGGAATCATTGGAGATTTTACTCCACCCAGAACTGGACCTGGAACACGTAGGTAGGTTTGCACAAGCAGACAGAGGGAAACGTTTGGTGTAAATAAATCGGGGCTCAAACAGTGCTAATCCTTTCTCTGGTAGTTGAAATTTTTCACAGGGACGTGAAAAGTTAACGGTGTTTCCGCGAGTTAAACCCCGCCCCGTGCTAGCAATGTCTTCCTGGTGTGATAAAACCCGCTATCCTACGCCCAGGCATTGTAGGCATGCGAGAGTCTAGTGTAATACCACTACGGTCATGCATGAATATCGAGTACCCCCCTCCCCCCCGCTTCCCTGCGAAACAAGCAGTAGTGGGGGAAACCGTGCCAGCTGGTGCGAAAGGGAAACCAAGAATGCTACTGTAGTACCAAAACGTCTCAAGAATAGTATGATCCAAGGTTTGTGCCCAACGGTAGTCGCGTTGCCGCATGGGCGGTAGTTACTATTCTAGGTATTGTTCAGCAACCTTTGTGTGGCACGTGTAAAATATCAAAATGTTTTAAATACTCACAATAAGTACTGATTACAATCTGCGCTGACTACTCGCTCGCCAGCTACGGGGAATATCTAGCAAAAAACACAGTGTGACGCGGTTCCTGCTTTGACCCAAAATCGTAGTTGACACAATTGTAAATATACCTCTTTAGCCACTGCTGCCACGTACAGGGGAGAACTAAGTGAATGGGGTTGTCATCATGGGTTTTCTACGCGTGTCACGCGTGTAAGTCTGAAATTGAAACGACCTACACTTAAATACGGCAAATATTTATCAACGGCACATTCGAATGCCGGTTTTATGTTGTTTTTCAGTGGGTACACCACAACCGCGCAACCAACAGTAAAGACATATGCTGCTCCTGTTTTTAGTTTTTGTTCCATGTCGTTGAGGTAAATGAACACTGCCGCTGAGTTGTGCCGTGAAGCTGTACGGTACTTCCTACTGAATGTGTTCAGGGCAATCGACTGGTGTTGTCTATTTCGTAGCTGTTTTGCAGTAGAACTGGCTAACGATATTTATTCATCACGCTGATGTACGTTTTGTGTGTATCAGTGTGATGCTCGCCTGACACTCCAAAACGCTTTTGTCGCCGAAGCTCGTGAAACTCCAAAACGCTTTTGTTGACCAAGCATCCAACCCTAATGATATCGTATTCTGTGACGCGAACACCACTCCCCCAGAGATGATAGATAATCGCCACAACACCTCCTTTGTCGCGTACTAGCCTCTAGAAGCACACCATGATAATCATTCGTATCATCTCCGGCGTGCCAGTTAAATAACGCCAATTTGCCGGCAGTGCTTTCCATCTAAAATATCCCCTCCGACCCGCACTCCTGCTATACATAGCGATTCACAAGTGCACCCCGCGGGGTTTTGCATTGAGGCGATGGGTGTGTGACGAATGACAGACAAGCGTGAGACGGAGGTATGAGTCTGACAAACATATAGGACCCTACGAGTTAGGCCATATATATCAATGCATAGACAACCCAATGAGTGTAGCTACAGCGCCGCCATGCCCCTACATTATATATTCGCGGTTTATATATGGAACGCACCCACTAACCTACAGCAAAGACAGGGCAATTGGCTAGGTTAAAGCAACACCGTCAAATGTACAGGGGGGTTTATTGATATTGATCACTTTGTTTGGATGTACTGCCAACTGTCGGGTTGAAATAAACTAGACAACACATCATCGGTCGACTTGTCGAAGTTATACCCTGACCAAAACTGAATCCTCGCGTTCACAGGTAAACGTTCACGTTTCTATCGATTTAGCGGTCTCCTGAAGATTGTTTTCAAATAGCCCCCTTCCGGCAATGTGTTTAAGAGCACTGCTGCCTATTATAAAAACAACTCCGTTTTTGTGTTGTAGGGTGCAATACTATTGCTCGTATAATTTGTATTGTTAATGGATATCTACCGACAATGAAGTTTGTCCAGTTCTAGTGATCAAACGTACTTCATAACTGCGGATTTTGTGAGCGTACATCACGGGCAACTTGTTTTTGCCGGGAGGCGGATCGATCCGATGCGTTTTCCATCACGAACAGTGCGTTTCACTAGACTTGCTCAGCAGCAAGAGATTTAATCATTCCGAAGGTCCCCTTGTTTAACCCCTACGCCGCAGATGGTCTAAGAAGAGGCCCAGGACATTTGGCTTGCTTGTGCTCGGCGTTCTCCTGTAACATTGGATTGGAACCAGTACCAGCAGTCTAAGAAACTACTATTTTTCAGATTGGTGTATGGGTACCGGAGGTACGGGGGAGGGAGCCGTTTTTGAGTACGAGGTACTCTTCGCGACGAAAAGGCTTCGCATCGATCCGGCGCCTGAAACAAACCGGTTGCCATCGACGCACGCTTTCTGACACTGCATCCGTGGAGTAGGTCTGAGCATTATTAGTGGGGCAATGTCACTTTCCGTAGGGAGTCATGAAAGGTCGAACTATTACCAGAAATGATGTACAACTGAAGAAACACATATGTTTTCTTGTTGTTTCAAGACTGCAGTACGCTGAAACAAATAGTTTCTCAGAATGGCGCCTTAAGAAAGGATTCCACGAAGTTGACTATGAATGTATTTGTTGTATCAGCCCTAAGAACTGCATCGTAAATACCACAAAAACGACATGTCCTGAAAAACAGCTTCCTGAAGGTGCACGGTCATCACAACTTGTATTGGTGTAAACGTTAGTTCCTCGACGGATGGATATTGAAGTGTACTGTTTGTTGTTATCACTTGTCATAGGCACATGTCTGAGTGCCAATGTACTTGACTGTTGGGGTCGCTCCACGTACCTCAGTGATGCTCAGCCAGACGGTAGTGTACCACTTAGGGTCGTCGAGGCAAAGCTTGAGGGTCTTGGTCTCGTCGGTGTAGAGGTTGAAGTACTGGTAGTCGAGGGTCTTGCCGCTGGATGTGATTGTGCTGTGGTGGTTGCCGTTGTCGAACACGTCCAGCGTCCTGGTGTTCTCATCGCCCTTGTGGAAGGCGATGCTCATGCTGACGAGGTCCTGGGGTTCCTCGAACGAGTAAATGATGCAGCACCCATCGTCCTGATCGGAGCTGTCGAGGATTTCCCCCTTGCACGACCATCGAGAGTTGGCCCAGACATCGTTGTCCCGGGTGTTGTAGGGTACGCAACCGCTCGGGCTGCAGCCATTCCCAGACTTGCGTGTGTCGTACCCGTTGGCGTCCACGTCGACCCAGGTCCTGTCGCCCGCCTCCACAAGGGCTGAGACAGGGGTAGTGGCGCACAATGGGTTGTGGTATACGTCGACATATCGCGATCAGGCTATTCATAAACGGTCAAGCGATTTTCTCCTCTACGTACGTATCGGACCGTAGCAATTAGGGTGGCTTTTAGTGTTCTTTTTCCACCGTTCAGGCTGCTTATATTTGTCGCGGACAGACTTAGAACATGCAGACTTGTTTTCATCGTTCTTTGCGCTACACTGACAAGAAGTCACGTACTCGTACGAGATGCCAGTCGCACACACAGCGCGTTGGTTGATAGCCGCTGAGGGTTCGGATATATTGGTGATAAAGAGATCTCTATGCATACGCCTTGCGCGAGTGTGTCGAGCAAGTAGGAACTGTACACACATCTCATACAGTGTTTACTGCTTTTAGATAACGCCTTACACACTTTCAGTGAACGACAGGACTTCACCAATCGCGCTTCGTGACGCACAATCAGTATTGGCATATTTCGGAGTCCCTTGAGGCTTCTGCTCTCGAACGTGATACCAAGGCCACATTGACACTCGTTGGTCGCTAATCGAAAGAATCTATTATGAGACGCCATTGCAGAAAAATCGTGTTTGTTCACACACTCACTGTTGACGGCTATATCGTCACTTGAACTATCGACAAACGATGAATAAAATTCGTGTTTTGATTGGAAACACAAAAACGTTTCATCCTGCAGAATGTCGAAACCTTTAACCGCGACAAAGCCAAGACACACACTTTACACCCCTTTCGGACGGTAAAGACACCAATGTATACCGATATTATCAAATCACAACCTGATAACAACGTCATCAACGTTATACCGTACTATATAACATACTGCGTGCAGCTGATGGCGTTAAGCCGCGCGGTTGGATTAAATGTTTCATACCACACACATTCACCGACGTTGTACACATAATCTAGTACTTCACTATTCGAACCTGAGGTCGTGCCAACGATGGCAGCGCAGATGGTGACGAGGAAAGCAAAAGAGCGCATGGTGATGGAGTCTTGGGTTAGATAATGTAGTATGAGGTAGCTCAGGTGAAGGGTTAGAGTAGAGGATGGAGGAGTGAGATGGTGGGTGCCGTAAGCTCAACGGTAGGGCGGGAAATCGTTTCGTCAACTTTTGAACGAAACAAGTTGTGATTATTTGACGGCCTGGCAAATAAGTGCTAAAAAGCTCTGGGAGGCGATAATAGGTTTTTGTGGAGACATGGTTTAGAAGCACTATTATCAAATAATCCGGGGTATTAAGTAGCCTTTGGTATGTGTTCCGACAGCACAAAGCAGTACATTGCGCACAGGAAAGTGTTCGGGTTGTTGTGGCGATCTAGAAGTAGACGGGCACGATAATATCCACTGCAGGCTCGTTTGTGGCGCATACATAGCTAGGTCAATTACCTTTGTCGAGTGCTATTGTAATTGAGCCAGTTGCACCGCCGTTACCAGTGAGCACGTCGTCAGGGACATGGAACGTACTCGTGTAATGCATGACAAAAGTTTCGCCGCGAAACATTAACTGTAGATGTATGCAGCTCAGTTCTTATTGTGGCCCTTAATTGGATCACCGTGTATACCATGTATCACGCAATACCTAGTCGGTACCCTGTACATAATTTACTTTTTACTATTTTTTCTTTTCGCTTTTTTCTTTTTTTCTCTTTTTTTTCTCTTGCATGCACCTGGATTGCTAGCAGGGTAGGTCTTGCCTGTCGTATATGGCGTTGCATTGTCTGCTCTGCTTACTGCACTGAGTGTAGTATCTCTGTGTCGTAGTTTTGTGACCACAGAACTGGTACCTTTTGAGGATGAAGAATCGGCACGGACACTGGGTGTGCTGGATGTCGACGGGTAGAAAGGAAGGTTTAATGTGAAGAACACACGCACATACACATAATACTCGTACACGGAACAACAGGTATGATATATGTAAATATGCATCTCTTTTTATTATATCTTTACCAGATAGAGTAAGCCATGATGACACATCCGGTACGCGTTTAATACGTACTTTCGAAACCTGTAACAAAGCTGGTGTAAACTGTTTTCAAGAGAGCGGAACTCGGGGGCTGTCCAAAGCCGTGCGTGGTACCTAAACGTCAAGTTCAGGCATAACAGCGCAACGACTCAAATCGGCACGTAAGGAGATTATTTTCGTTCATGCTCATGTTGCACCATACTTTATACGAAGTATACGGTATATATATATATATATGGCGACTCGGCCACTTCGAATGTTGCGTGTTGTTTTGTACCTAGGCGCAGCGCTGAGGAAAATTGTGTACATCAAACTTTATATTGAATCCCCAACCAGTTTTGACTTAACTACGTATCATCGCCATCATCAATGCCTCAGTGTAGCCTACCAGTATGCACATTGATGGGCATACAGTTCTACAGCGGCTTTGAAATTCGCATAATTGTCCACGCGCAGTAAACGAAACATATATGGTTGGCAACCGCAAATAATTAATGCCATACTTACAGATGTTGACGATTGTGGGTTCACATCTGGTGCAAACTGTGCAACACCGGCGGTGGAGGCATGGCAATACTTTTGAGGGCATGCATGAACACACGTATCCCCGATACACAATTGTTCACATTGAAATATGTGGAGATGTGGATGAATGGTATTTGACCCCGTTGTGTCTCGTACCCTTTGTTATTGTACAAGAAGGGTTTGTGACTGTAGAAGGGGTGTTTTGTCTTTGTTTTTGTCACACGTGTTTGTTCATTGGTTTGTGTTATGCCTCTGATGGACATTTCGTGTCAGCACTAATAGTATACTTATACCACAGCAGTTCGTACCACAACAACTATAGGTTAGTTGGCATCAGTAGCCAACCACTAACAAAAAAAGTTGATACCGTCCCGTCTCTTGAAATTGTTAGAAGATTGTGGACACCTGTGGTACCTGGCGAAATGTTGTTAGTGTTCACCGTTTGCTTCGTTTCGGTCTTTGTGTTGGTTTTACGTTTATACTCCGCACACTTCAACAGACACTATACTTGAGGCGATTATAAACACCGTAAGATTTACAATGGTATGGTACTGTGTTGACACATTTATCGTTTACGTTATGGTCAGAAACGCACAAAAATCATTAAACGACGCCACACTACGGTTTTGCGTTTTTGTTGCTTTATAAACGGGAGGAGGGTGCCGATTTTAATTTGTATTGTGGTGTAATTTCACATTGAACCGACGTTGGGATTATAACGAACACAGTATATATGCATGAAACCATACATGCAGTGTTCTAGATGCACGACCCCTTACGCACACGGAATCCAATATATACATACATATATCAGTTGTAACACACCGTGCTCTTTGCCAGACATGCGATATTTTACACGAAATCCTCTAGGTATCCAATACACCGTACTACTGTCAAAATGTACTATAATCTACAGTGCATCCGATGCACACCATACCCCTATGTTTGTGTTTCGTTTAAATATACAATACCCTACATCTGACTTTAGTCGTCATGCGCTTAAGATGATTCCAGAAGTAGGCGCCGTTGTACGTCAAAGAGGCAATGGAGTCAGTCGCTTGTTGTTTGGAGAAAATCAAGCTACCTGATTTAGGACACTTTCGTACGGTCCAGCAGCAACGTGAGCAATCACGGTGCTACATACGTCGTGAATCTCGGGGTTTGTAGGCAGCATCTCCCTCACGTTGGCCATGAAAGAAGTACTGAGGTACTCCATCGAAGGGTGAACTCGAGGTAGGGTGAGTCTCTGACAGGGTAAGCTTTTAGGCGTAAAGACTCGTACATGCCCCATCTGTCGGCAGGCACGCATAGTTCAGAGAAACAGGTTTGAGAGCCTCATTATTCGTTTTGGTACAGGTGTTGCGGCAGTTTCACGAGCTCCAAAGCTGTGAGCACGTGGGCGTTTCATATCACAGGATGGTAACACAATCGATACTACCTGTCGTACACCAACCGTTTCTCCAGGCTGGTTTAGCTGTAGTTATAGAAGGTACATTTCATACTTGAATACAACACAAGAAGTGTAAAAGGCTACAACCCAAAGAAGACAACGAATTGCAGCTTCAATGGCAACGCTCGTCTCCAAATCCAACGGTGGATAGGTGTTCTGTGTAGAACAAAGGGATCCCGACTCTGGCTCACCTCCGACCAGTATATGTCAAAACCCGTCAAACTCGCAAATGTTTCATGTTTCAAACATTCTTTGTACGTATCACGTACACAAATGGCAGGCAGAAAAAACGTAGGCACAATGGTTGCCTAGATCACTCACAGAATTTATTCAGACAAACGTCTGGCCACGTTGAGCAACATTGACATGGAATATAATATAAACAATATATTTTCCCGGTCCTCGGCAAAGAGGGGAACAGGTAGTGTGGCGTCTAAGAATTCGAGCGGCGTGCTGCTCGGATCTGGCGAGGAATAGATAAACTGACAGAAAAAGAAATAAAACACGTTGAAAAACGCTACGCCATCCACCACTGTATACCCAATTGTTTTCCTAAAATATGTAGTCAGGCATGTGGCCTCTTGTTTGTTTTCAAGATCACGAACTGAACCTAGTAGATCTGCAGCACAAAGAGGCCATCACGTACCGCAACCCGGCTATCTATCCGCTGCAAACAACGAGGTAGCGGACTCAAGTTCAACCAGTACTTGACAAGCAATCGTTTGCTAGGTAGAACCACAAAAAAGTACTGAATTGCCCGTCGATTCCTAGACCAGCAGGGCTCCTGGCGCACATTACGTTGGCCTACGTTTAATGTCTTTGTTTTGCAGGGCACGTACGAAACGCAACTAGATACCCCGGGATTTCGAACTACTTCCACAATATATTATCAACAAAAATAATAATTTCGTCTGGCAGAGGTCTTCACGACTCAGATGTCAGACCCTAAATTGTGCAACTCCCGTCGCTGAAACGTTGAACCAACGTTTCCCCACCGGCAGTGACGAGTTTAGGGCACACACCTTCTCACTCCTCACTTCTCCTCTCCAAACCATCACCACACCTACCAAACACTTCAGACTCCTACTCAAGACTCTATCACCATGCGCTTCTTCACTATCCTGGCTACCATCTGCGCTGCCACCGTCGGCACTGCCTCAGGTACGAAGCAAGCAACGATTGCTCACCGGTGCAACGCATGTGAATGCACATGACATGGCAATCGACTAGTCGTAAATTGAAATGCTTTGTAAATAAAGTAGTGCGAAGTCACCTATAGTAGTACGAGGTAGGTCTCCCTGGTGTGGGGCTGTGGTCGCTTTACAGCTGAGAAACCGCATTACTTGTGGCGTAGCATCCGATCTTAGTCCAGTGGTTGGTACGATCGAAGGAGCCGAACTCAACCGTGTTTTGTTCGCTTTTGCGGTGCTGCTCACGGATTAGGTATAGTTCAGGTTTGCATGTTCTTGTGTTTCCCACTCCACTGGTTTCTCTATTCTAACGTATTGTACTTCGTTCGTAGCCACTAGCCACTTCAAGTGGTGCTAGAGCCCTAACGGATTAGTTGTCAACGAGCAAAAACAAAATATGTATGAGGTCTGCTATAGGTTTCTCTCCGCCAACGGCGAGAAACTTACATTCGGACCCTGACATCATATTCAAGAGCGGAAGAGCCATAGGTCCGCCACACAGGGTAGTAACAATCATCTAGAACCGCGAGCAATCTACATTGGAACGAAGGCGTTGCATTCACTACGTGTATATTTGTACGAAGTAATCAAATCACGCGATTACGACATGGGATGTTGTTAACCGATATTAGACACACCCTCTCTACATCAGCGTATTCATGGGTTGGCCTTAATGGCCATTGTATGCCAAGCGTTCGAAACTGTCTACAAAAACACAAAACCGCGTATAATTGAACGGCGTATAATTGAGGTATCTGGTACGCGCATATTGTATCCCTTACTAACCTGAATGGCATGAGAGTATTCAGCACTGCCATATCTGGACTCCACATAAACCTGCCTGCTTGCAACATATATAAAAAGCTGGTCGTGTTGCGCAGTGCACGAAAACGCACGCTTGCGCAGATACGGGATAATCTGCCTTGGTCGAGAGTGGCCCTTACAGCACACTCCACGTTGGCGGTTGGTAAACATCTTCACCTGAAGTCGTTGGAAGCACCCGACCTTGGCGAAATCAATGCAATGCCGATGTACAGGTTTACAGGGTATTCAACGTTTGTAACGTTGTGAACGTTTGTACTTGTACGTGGATATGGCGATTGGGATTCATTTCTCCCGACGAACATTCGAATCATCTCAATCAGTTGTCGAAGTTAGTGGGTTCATAATCAGGATTGATGTGAGTGTATATCGATGATCGATTATATATTTATACATAATTTAGGCATGTACGCGTTCAAACTAATATTCACCTGAATGGATAAATCAACATGGGAATAGTAACAACTGTTATGCTCGAATTTCCAACGAGATATTCAAGAAAAGCTCACTTCACTTAATACTTGTAACCCCTGTTCGTGCTGTACCTCCATGCCAATCTACTCGTGGCACACTATCCCTTTCGTTCCAGCTCTCGTTGAGGCGGGCGACAGGACCTGGGTGGACGTCGATGCCAATGGGTACGACACAAGGAAGTCGGGGAGCGGCTGCAGCCCGAGCGGTTGCGTACCCTACAACACCCGGGACAACGATGTCTGGGCAAACTCTCGCTGGTCTTGCAAGGGGGACATCCTCGACAGCTCTGACAAGGACGATGGGTGCTGCATCACTTACTCTTTCGAGGAACCCCAGGACATTGTCAGCATGAGCATCGCCTTCCACAAGGGGGATGAGAACACCAGAACGCTGGACGTGTTCAATAACGGCAACCACCTCCGCACAATCACATCAAGCGGCAAGACCCTCGACTACCAGTACTTCAATCTCTACACCGACGAGACCAAGACCCTCAAGCTTTGCCTCGACGACCCTAAGTGGTACACTACCGTCTGGCTGAGCATCACAGAGGTGCGTCCATGGGGGGCTGAAAGACATCAATATTTGTCACTTTCGTAGATAGCTGAACTCGCACATCTTTAAGGAAAATGAAACTCAATCATTGTGGGAACCAGGAATCAAGGAGCCTTCAAGCGACAAGTGACTAGTGTAAACAGGAATCTATTTCTACCTTCGTCTGGAAATATGTTTTTACACAAGATCAAGTTGTAAACGGACGGTCGTGTAGCTTCAGGCACCACTTCGCTAAAACCAATCGAGGGAATATAGTGCCCTTAACGCGGTGTTCTAAATTGTTATCGCGGGGGGGCATATTAAATACCACCAAATAATGGCAGTTCAGATCGGGAAATATAAACGTTTTTGCGTTTCACATAGGGATTCATCTAATATGATCCCCGCAATGGAAGCAATGTTCAGTATCGGAAACAAACGGAGGGTGAATTGTGGTCGTACGTACGTTAAGACTATTATATGTAGCCTTTTAACACTTCAGAGCCAAATCTAATGAAAGCTCCTGTTCATTAATGTTGCAGGTGCGACCTAGCATGTCAATATATCGTGGCCACGCGTCAATTCGTGCGATCGATTGACGAACCGCGCATGTGTAAATGCCTCCAAAAACGGGGCGTAGGGATTCAGTATTGTGTGGTGTACCCCGTAATATCTAGGGGTTAGGTTCTACGGGGTCCCGGGTGTGTCGGGTATATATGTCAGCCTGAACTTAATGATTTCGTTCGTTACACGTCGATCGTCTCAGCACCGAACGTTTTGGGGCCCCCTCGAGATTCGCCGAGGGAAGCAGATATGCGGGGTTGAAGGGTTTCCTCAATGTTGGCATATTGCTGATAGCTCATTTGCTAAACTCGAGCTTGGGCGCCGGAGTGTAAATGGTGTTTTATGGTATTTTTTCGAATGTTAACTAATGTAGTACGATGATAATGGAGTGGCTCGAAGATCAACACCATGACCTGTCATTATGAATAGAGCGAAACATAAACAGGTCACATCATGTGCAGCTTGATACTTACGAAGACCACCAGGCACAAACTGACTAGCTCGTTGAAGTTATGGTATGATCCAACATGAGGGGGGGCTCCATTGCCTCTTTGGTGTTTATGTGACCCGAATGTTGATTATCTCCCGGACAATATCGTTTTCCAGTGGTAGTTTGACTTGGCTTCTTCTGCGTGTAGATTTTTCGACACTATACCCTTTTATAAACAGGCACACATCAAAGAACATAGCACACATCGTCCATAATCATTACCGTGGTTTTCAAACAACATTGCTCAATCCAACATCAGGCGATTGTTGTTATTTGAGCGCCGTCGAGCGTACGTCATTAGCTTCTGACGCCTCATAGCAGCAGGGAATACGTAGCCACACGATACATCACATGCGTTACCGGCAACGGCGTAATCACCAACGGATAGCTTACTGGATGTATTGTTTTTCTCACACCTGCACAATCAGAGGTTCGGGTCACCCCTTCATATTGTTTGGCCTTGTACAAGTGATACCCATGGGAATGACGGCGTTATACGCGTAAGTGCCGAGGTACACACTTCACGGCAACATATAAAGCCACAACGCCGCCTGTACGCGAAGCCCCGACTAAAAGCTCATTGCACCACAGTAAACAAATGCCAGTTTCGGGATTAACAGCGAGACGAACGCCAGATTCCGCGGATATCTTCGATGTACTTTTCCCGCCGAGCTTCAATTAAGCACCGACCCATGGCTCAGTAATTATAATACGTGGCATTGGATAACGGCCAACAACACCTACAGCAGTAGTATGTATCGTTCTTGCGGTACCCCAACTGCGGTTGGAAGTCAACATTCTCAATGTGCGATTATGGAGACGTGTGCGCACTAGCAGCGTTCACTTAAAAGTGAGATTGCCTTCCTCGAGTACACTCAGTTTTGCGCAAATACCGTGACTCACTACAGCAACCTAAATCTCCCTCGTCCATGTTCGCCATAACAGCTATCATGTACTCGTAGTGCAGAATCACTGTTTGGCCGCTGATATATATGTAAAACCAATGTGTTTCCCCCTTCATGCTTTTCCAACCACACTACGTTTTTCAGGTCCAGTTCTGGGTGGAGTAATCTCTCCAAGCATTCGTTGAAGGCCTGGACACCGATTACCTGGGGGAACGCCATAATTAGTCATTATCACGTAATATTTCGTCGTATAGTGTCTGGCACACAGTGTGTTGTTATCGTGAGACTGCCGTATACCCCGGCTTTGGATCTAACGTTCGAAATTGTCCGTCGACATGAAAGATGTGCACGCAGCGGGCTCACATAGTTGTGTGATGGAGTCTGTGCTGGCAGTATTCACTGTCGAAGTGTTTGGGGTTGGTGAGTAGCGGAATTATGCCGTCGTGGCCTGGAAGTCGTAGGTGTCCACAGAATGAGCGCCCGAGCTCTCGCGTCGATTGGTCGTTTGCTGGGGGAATATGGGACCATCCATCACCGTGGGCTCGGGACGGTTGATCTTAAGGTTTTGAGAATGCGCTAATATTCTTCCGGAGTATATCCAATGGCCGCGGGTAAGCAATACATGTATTGCTGTGGCGTATCCACGAAAGCTCTCCAAGTCGTAGTGTAAGTGATACATACGGAAGCATGGAGGTTGTGTATTGGATACTCGGAAGTCGTGTTTGTCCCACAGGGCCGGGTAAGTTACAGGGGATCGCACGTATTGTGTCCTCCTCCGCCGTCGCAGTAAATGGGGCTCAGCTTAGAATCAGGATCGGATAGTGTCGACTACATCGGGTTGGACTGTAGCTGTTCACACATGGGGCTCGAAGTTATCAAAACCAATAATCTCGTCCTCGTACCTACACTTGTTGGCCGCAGCGGCCTTGTCCGTTCGTATATTGTCGTTGACGGTTTCAACATTGGCACCCAGCGGGTGATGATTAAAATGGTCTGAGGCCGGCGCTTCCCATCGACTACAACGTTTGACGGTTGTGCCGTGCTGTGAACTCGCTTTGGATGTAATCGACACAACCAGACCAACGCGATCCGCACGTTTGCTATTCAGAAAGCTGCAAGAGTTGTCTCGTTTCATGCCGGAGTACATGGCCGCGATGGACCCTTCCCACGCCTCGACTAGTAGGATCATCTCGGCTCCTCCACGTGTGTCTTAGTTGTTGCTACACCGGTATTAAAATATCGATAGGAGGCCGGCAGCGTTCTGGAAATCCTTTCTTGCATTGATTGTTTCATCGACAAACAATGGCCTCTGTCGATGGCTCATAGAAGAGGTGGAACTCTACACGTAACCGCACAACGTCGTTCAAAGGTTGTCGTGAACTCGTCACGACTTTGAAGCCGCTGCGGTTTATGCTAAGGCCCTGCCGCTAACTATGAATGTTCGTGACATCTAATGCGATCGACATATTACAGCTGTGAATATGCTACGTAATGTGGTCGTGCATCTACGAATTATGCTGATACTTACGAACATGTCCACAACCTGCCAACTTATATTCAATGAAGCCAGAGCGGTTAGCGACAAAACATTGGTTGACATCGACTTTACCTATTTTCAAGACCAATAGGGGGGGTTGATACCAAGACGAAATTCGTAGATACTGTACTGTAAAGCATGACAAACAAACGTTCATTGCAGATTCGTTAAACAATCAGGACGCATGCGAAAAAGATAGAAGTGCGCCCTTTTTTTCTGAGCTTTCTCGCCTGAGCAGCTCTATACTATTGAAAAGTTAAAAGCCGATTATAAAAACAAAAAACTAACTTCCAACCCGATGAACTTTCCAAGCCATGTCCCAGGTGCTCTGAACCCAATATCGCAGTGGAAAATTGTAGTTTTGATGATTGTGGGTTAAGGAGCCCCGTCATTCAGAATTTGATCTGTCTGAAACCTGCAACCCCTGTAGTAGCACGCGGGTAAGGGTAGCACGTTAAACCGAAGGGCCTCCTTATCTGAGACACCCGTGGGCGCAACAATTGTGCTGCAAAATGATTTTCATCTGTACATTCGACCGTGGGATTTATTTACGCGTTTCAAAGTCCTGCATAGACCGTTGACACTGCACGCACGATTTGTTACACAAGTTACTTAGATTAGTGTAACCTTTTTGTTCCTAGAGTAGTATAGCAGAAGGGTTCAAGTCAGGTTTACGTAGGTGTGGAAATCTGGCTCAGACATGGCGTGTCTTGTCAACACACACGTCGTGTTTAGCGTGATCGTTTTGGACAACGGTAGTGCCGTCGCCTCTTCAGGCCGTGGATTTCTGAGGGGAATCTTAGCGTTTGACCAGAATGCGGCCACGATTTGTACCCTCATATAAACACATGTAGGCACGAATAGGGTCGTAGTTTGTGCTATTTGCTGTTCTACGGATAATTGGTTTCATGTGTTTTAATATGCCGATTCATAAACAGGGATTATGATGAGGTCTATGCTTTTCGTTGCCGGTGGGTGTAGCCGGTTTGGTATCCACCGGTCGCAACACCCAATCAATGATAGTCGGGTTATTTTCAACAAATAGTCCAAAGCAGAGCTACGTCGTGAGCACCGTTTCGACTCTTCATGTATTTGAAAGAATGACGCGTGTGTCGAGGCTCTGTCTCTGTAGAGAGAGATGGCAGAGGTGGCACCAAAGTGTCTGTGAAGATCACCTGTGTAGAAGAAGAAAAGTCATGGTTTGAAAGGCGCTTATTTGGCCATAATGGAAAGAAGATTGACCTTAGGGAGATCAATGGAAAAGGAAGAAGAGAAGACAAGAGGAGTGGAAAGTGGAGTAGAGTAGAGTGATCGAGGTGGGCGGTGCCTGCACCTGATCATCCCGGTGCAATGCCCATGCTACGGACAGTTACATTCTACCGTAGTTGGTACTGTTCCCTGCAATGTTCTCTACAACGTTATAGGAGCGTTCTAGCAAGGTTGTCAGCATCGTTCCTGATGCAGATGCTTGGGACATACTCTACAACATTATAGGAACGTTCTAGCAACGTTCTCAGCATCGTTCCTGATGAAGATGCTTGGGACATACAATGTGGCGCACTACGAGTAAGACAGACTCGTAATCTATCCGCATATTGCAATAACCCGAATATCTAGACTAAGATAATCATATACTCGTATCAGTGCGTAGTGACTGCACATCACAACGGGTACGTACGGATATCAACGTCCATATGCTAACAATATTCAACATAATCAGTACTATTTAACGAAAAAAGGGGGTTGCTTTGCATGTTGATAATTCGTGATTATGTAAATTGTTTGGAAATGCTGCAGGGGGGTTGCGCTTCCTGTCGATCACAGTGCGTTTGAATATTGGCAAGGTGGTGTGGAAAACTGTCAGGCTAAACCCTAATGATGTTGTGTCAGCCTGATACATGATTGCCCATACATATTAACGTACCATCTTTCATCGGTATGAAATTGCTCCAAACGTCGGAATATGTACCATTATAAATATGACTGTGAAATACATAGACACTAGCGAGTATAATGGCCCCCTCCGTCCAAATAATGGATCGCCCATAATCTGTACATGGCAGGTCGTCCGAACGAAGTTATACAAGTATCAAATGACGTAGGACATTTAGTTGTTGATTATGCAGTATACGAACAACGCATTATCGGCAATAGGGTCATAGGATCACCACCTGCGGTATACCTCAAAAGCTGCACGAAAAAGGCCACACCTAACCTTATTCGTAGGACCTACGCACATCCTGTTATCACAATTGTTATTATAGCCGAGTGTCGCTCGATACGCCTTCCGTATGACTGCGACCCGCGCTGCTTGGTGTGGGCGATGTTGAATTTGTCACGAAGGTTTCACATGTTGCCACCGTTCCAAGTTCGGAAGGAGTTGCGGAATAAGAACCAGACGTACGTCGGTCAAAGAGAAAACTATTATGTATATGATTGGCAAGCTGAAGGACTCAACCGTGTCTGACGAAGGATGGGGGACCCGCCGCAATCTCTACGGCTTGGTACATGGAAAACGCATGTAGGTTACCGCTGACCACTAAGGTGATTATTATACCAAGTATAACATGTGCTCCGGAGTGTCATCACTTGCAAGAGTGTAGCAGCAGCAAGAGTTTAGCAGCAGCATAGATAGGGCTGGGGCTAGTGAAAAAAAAAAAGCAGACCGCCGGCACAAACCACGGACCTGGCCTCCCGAATCCCGCACTCGGCCTTTAGTGGTCGAGTATAACCCTGCAACGAAAAACAAACCACAAAGGAAGCACAAGGCGAACTAATGCCCATTCTTTCGACGGGTAAAAGCGCCAAAAATGGAAGAGAGCAAATAAAATATGTTTTGTATTTGTCAAGACAAATTGAAATACAAAAACCGTGGTTCAGGTTGAGTACAATCCCCACTCTTGGCTGCATGGAATCATCCTTTCCTACCAGCTGGCCCGAAATAACAGCTCGAGCATTGTCTGTCCTTAGGATGACAAATACCTGCATACATCAATTTTGAACCATGACTACATATTCACACAACGGCCAGACCCTGAACAAACCCCACTACAGAATCGATGGCATAGCTATCGAAGAATGTGTGCTCCTCGAACGCCCATCTGTCTGATGCGCATCAAGATCAATAGTCGTGATCCATGGGCCATGAGCCTATGATCTATGATGTCCACCTCAAAGATAGCGACATGCTAACTTTCACGATAATGGTATACGCGTCACCCAGCTAAGCGTGTACTGCTTGTGGATGACCGGATGACGCTGTCATACATACATGACGAGGAACCGTCACTGCCAATCACTACTTTTGTAGAAATTGTGAGTCTTACTGAACAACTGACCGTAAGAAAAACATGATGATGCGCTACTGAGTTTGAGCATACTCGTGTCTACTTGACACCTTCGGATGTCGTACAATCGCACATGGCGTAAATCGAGTGCGACGCCGCTAACATGTTGAACTATCACTTAAATCGGTAAACAATTCTACTTCGCGCCTGCTTACAGCAGGGCGAACCGAGACTGTCTTCTTAGAAGCTGAGGGCTTCCCACCGCCGATAAAGTAATCTCCTAGTGTAACGAGCATTTTACAGCATGAGCCAGCAAACTATATGTTCTATGTGACCTTTCTGTCCATGGAGACGCTTGTCATATGCTCATCCTATTCATCATAGGTGGATATGATAGTCTTCAGGAAAGCGCATGGCGTATGGTCAAAATAATGGATGTAAAATATACAGGAGCCTAACTCCGTGTAACGAAGGCAGATAGTAGGTGGTGAGCAGACGCCGCACGCCCATACACGGTGCACCCCGCTACACGTAGCTCCTTCCGTCATACACTAAACAAAGCGAGGTACCTGCTAAGACAGCTGGGAGATGACTCAGCGGTGCGAACTTCGGGCTGCGTGGGAAAACGGACCAAACATGTGATCAGTCACTTTCTGTGAACGTGAAGACACCCTGACGAAGTGTGAGATTAGTATTTTCGTGGCAGATGCATAGAGTTCATACCCCACCAAGAAGTATATTATTGCCCCCTTGATGATCAGGCTGTACAATTTTGACCATGAATGACATGTAGACCGTTCGGTCCTGTACCATGGTCCACTGGCTCAGAAACAAGTGTTCCTCACGGCCAGCTCGCTTGCCCCGGATTTTCGGGCAGGCCGTATAGTGCCCAGCACCAAAGCAATATAAAAAATCAACCAAGATATAGTACAAAAATGAATCTAGGGGATACTAATAAAGCGACAGGGTCCTGTCTCTTGCTAATAGCCAGTGACGTAGCATACTGGAAACTGCAGGTTGGGTGAAAACATTAGTATTGGCTCCATCTGCAATGTGCCGTAGCCTGGTCCTGTCCCCCTCGTGTTACGAGATCCATCTTTCTGGTGCTCGGGCCGTATGCAGTACAAAGGGCGGCGACATCCCTAGGGTTTCTATACCAGCGTGTTAGAAAGATTGACGCGTGTCAAGACTCTGTTTCTGTGACGACACATGCAGGTACTTGTGATAATATAAATGAAGCAACTTGATAAAGACGTGATTGTGTGGCAATAGGGGAAATAAAAATGAAAATGTAGATCACATGAGCAGACAACAAGACAAGACAAAGTCAGTCCGTCAACATAACATATTGCAGATTACAGTAGAATAGTGGTCCCTTAGTCATTGCCAGACAATGTCCCCGCTACATGCAGGTGGATTACACGGACCTGTGTACTAGTCGCTTGTCCGCCCAATAGCAACGGGCTCCGAATCGACACTTCGCCACGTTCCCAGCCTCGCAACTGGCGGACACACATTATTTGTTTTTAACGTCGATGAAAATGAACCCACAATAGTTTCGCTTTGTGTTTCTGTGTTTGCCCGCATTTAGAAACTGACACTCAGTGTACTCGTGCAAAGTGACTGCACATCAACATTCCGAAAGATCTCAAGGGCCACGAGGGAGTAGCTGAATGTGTTTGATTTGTCAACAATGAAGACCCATATGTCAATGGAACTGCAACTTATCTCCTGCGCGACAGGGGCAACTCGGATGCAGTATTGATAACCTATAATGGAAACTTAAAATGGAACAGCATAGCTAGGCGAGCGTGGTAGAAGCAGCAATACCACAAACAGCTACCATGCAGGTTCGTTGCAAAGGTAAAACATGCAAGTTCGTTTTCGAAAGGTGGCAACCTGGGTTTACCCATGTTAACGCTTATCGTGGGTGTGCACGACAAAGGGGTTATATCATAAATAAAAATGTAGGAAACTATCTGCTATAGATGATTCATACTATGTACTCTTCTGTATATAGGGGCTCTACTACGCGGAGAAAAATCGTAATGCGACGTTGGACCGTTGCTCGATGTCAGTACAGCGGTATATTGTTGTGCATTTCTGCCAATATTTTGTTTAGATGCGAATTGACGTATATATTATATACGTATATATAACGAACACTCGTACCGAGAGCGCTCCTTTCAGCATTGATTGGCATGTCACTAAATACCCCGCTGAGTACCTGGTACATGCAAAACGTCGAAACGACCTTGTTCGCTTTGCTATCGAGTTGTAAATGTCGTTGGAGCTACCGATAGAGACCAGAAAGACATATCTAGAAACCCATCTAGCTTCCCTTGATGTAATCGTGACAAGGATCGCGAGGAATCAAACACTCGTGGCGAAGCCAACATGCTGCGTTTTATTCGGTGTGCATGGGAAAAACCGACTGTCACCTTGTTCTCACGGTTTGAAAATGGTTATTTTTGCTGCTCTTCGAAGATAAAACACAATGATGGAGTAAAAAGGCAAAAGCTTATTTCATACTAAGCAAGCTCAAGACGCATCGAAGCCGTCAGGGATGATAACAGGTGGCAGAGCGACGGCATGGGTCCATGAAAACCACAAAGCGCTCTGTACCAATGACCAATGGGTCAAGCGTAAACGCAAACTTGAACGCACGGGCAAAGCCACTGCGGAAAAGACAATGTTATATATTGTACTATGTAGTACACTTTTTCATTAGTTTTAGTCATCAAAACTCCGACTCAGTCGACCTTGTTAGACCGCGTACCCCCATCTCTGAATGGATAGGGCAAGACTCAATGCGGGCGAGCATGGCGCGGATACGTCTTCGTGTCGCTGTGACCGACACCCCAACAACATATTCCACGTAGAATGACTCCATGCCTCTGTACTTGTCGCATCGTTTCCGATAGCCAGCTGTTCGATCGATTTGACAAAGGACTACGCAAGTTTTTTATCCGCTGCCATGCCCCATACCCCGGATATATCAGTGGCGACTCACAGAGATGCGTGTAGTCATCACAAACCCGTCGTCATGACTATATGATATTCCCCCAACAAGTGTATTGACGACGCGAGCACTGTTGTTCTCTTTCCGTGTACGCCTGCGCCTTACGGCCCACGACCGCTTGAGTCAACTGTTCACCGACCCAACACACTTCGTCCCCACAAAAACCCGCAAACTACTATTTGCGCCCATCGCCTGCGCCCAATCCCACTAGAGTAGCTAGGGAGACATACGCGCAAGGTAGACCTGAAGTTAATGCGCGGTGCACTATCACGATGACAACACCTCAGACCGGAACGCAAAACAGCGACAAATAAGGTGGAAACAGACAACACATGGTAGTTCGCCATCCGTACGATGTCCAGGCCTTTAAGGAATTGCGAAAGGTGTTACTCCACCCAGAACTGAACCTGAGAAAAGGGGGCAGGTTTATCGAAGCAGTACACAGGGGAAAACGTTGTGTGAATATATCGTCGGCCAAGCAATATAGTTGGCATGGTGAACATAGGAGAAGAAGGTTGGGACTGTTGAATCGTGTGTAACTCCCCCTGCATGCAAGCGGGCTGTACTTGGGCAATTGTGTCAGCTGATATCAGAGGAAAATCCCCAATGCTGGGGTACACAAATGTTGAGAAAAACAGACACGACGGATAGTCGCCAAACGTAATCACAGTGACGCACGAGCGAATCGTAACGCCGTAGGTGTCGTCGACAGGTGTAGAATGGCACGTACCAAGAGTTGTGCATATGTTGACAACATGCCCGCTGAGCTATCAGTTTAAGCTTTATCTACTAGGTCCGCCGGTAAAGTGTATTTACAGCAAAATTCCAATCCGGCGTCCGTGTCGCTGTTAAGCTCGAACCTCCTGTTTCACCCCAAGGGTTGCAATAAACATTCGGTCAGCGTTCCCCCCTATATGCGGGGCTGTGTCCACTTGAAGTCGGGAAACGTGTACCATGACGGGCATATTATAATACGGGAATGTATTTTCCTTCAGTGAAAACCACGCCCACTTAGGTAACAGTAAGTGGTTATACCGCTGCTGTCCATTTAGATGGCAGTATTGTTTCACTGTATGCACGACTCAACCCAAGGTTGTGTTTGCACCTCAGGGCTCAAAGGTATATGACCGGTTGAGGTCATCAAGTGAGCAGCTACAGGCTAATGAGGCAAATTCTCTGCTGTCGTATTTGTTTTTCAGCAAGAGCCCATAAAGCGATTGGTCGGGTTACGCCGACAAACGTGTTCATGCTAACAACTAAGACGTCAAGGCATTACTCATGCTCTGGTATTGCTCGTACACGGCTGCTCCGATCAGTTGGGAAGAAATTCGATAGACAAGACTGCAAGGGTGTCACGACAAACCCATCGATTATGTTGATTCTGTATCAGTTTTCCCGTGGGGGTGACTCCTGATATTTCACAATCGTGGTGATGTGTCCGTGCGGTGTGTGCTATGCAGTTGGTTGCTTGCATGAACTCTAACTGTTTCGGTGTCAACGAAATATTCAAACATATTATACTGGATGTAATTGAAGCGCCAATGTATGCCAGAGGCGAATAACACTGCCCCGGAAATATTTGAACCTTGCCTTTGGATACGCCGGACGTGGCAGGAGCAGGCCTCCTTATTGGTCAGCGCACCATACCCGCTGCGAGATAAGCAGTGTGCGTCTGAAAGCCACAACTAGGCACACCAGGCCCCCCCCATGGACCCTGAGGTTGACGTTTTGTTGTAACTACTACAATGTCGTAACGTTTATCTCGGGGGCACTCGTACAGCCTCGTACAGCCACGTACTAGCGATGACAAACACACTATCAACACCATAAATGGCGTCTCAGGCGCAAAAGCTCGAACATATTTATTACGCCATCGGCAATTTGGCCAATATGAATTACATATTACAACGCCGCAGCATCATCTAAGTTGTATGTGTAATTTGCAACGGGGGGAGTCGGGACGACCGACACATGTTATGGGTCCTGGGGAAGGAGATATAATTAATTCAGTAGACCGTACGACTGTCATAGTCAATACGCCCCTTACGGTAGGCACCTACGGACTCACGGTTTCTCAACGGACAGCGTTGAATAACTCACAGCCATGGCATATTGATAGAGAGGGTTTTATCAGCACCATATATGGACAGGAGTTTTCATTCGAGAATGTCCTGCTTTTGGTCTGGTCCACACGATCGTTGTACTGACGGAATCCTCAACACAATCAACCTACAACTAGCTAATTTATCAGGATTGTTGTCTCCGAAAAACATCCAAATCGCAATTGATTATATAAATAGGAAATACGCATGTAACAGGATCGAAACGCTCACTGGAAACATGTGTTCGATATCGGGTTTAGGACAAGTGTTTCGTTAGGCTATACGATCCCAATATAACTTGACTCGTGCTAAATGTTCACCCGGGATGAAGCCGAAGTATTGTCAGCTCTGTGTTACTTTTACTTGTCGCTGCCTTGTTCTGGAGTTGCCTTTCTGACAATGACTGATGGTAATTCTTCTTGTGGATATGCGAGTCCATCACGTTACGCAATTGTATCGGTATTTTGTTAATGAGATCCCTCTACGCACCTCGGTGATGCTCAGTCAGACGGTAGTGTACCACTTAGGGTCATCGAGGCAAAGCTTGAGGGTCTTGGTCTCGTCGGTGTAGAGGTTAAAGTACTGGTAATCGAGGGTCTTGCCGCTGGATGTGATGGTGCTGTGGTGGTTGCCGTTGTCGAACACGTCCAGCGTCCTGGTGTTCTCATCCCCCTTGTGAAAGGCGATGCTCATGCTGACGAGGTCTTGAGGTTCCTCGAAGGAGTAAGTAATGCAGCACCCGTCGTCCTGGTCAGAGCTGTCGTGGATTTCCCCCTTGCAAGACCAGCGAGAGTTGGCCCAGACATCGTTGTCCCGGATGTTGTAGGGTACGCAACCGCTCGGGCTGCAGCCATTCCCAGACTTGCGCGTGTCGTACCCGTTGGCATCCACGTCGACCCAAGTCCTGTCATCCGCCTCGACGAGGGCTGAAGAAGGCGTTGTAGCGTGCGACGGGTAGTTTTATATGGCGGCGTGAGCAGGTTAGGTGCTGTATGTTGTGTTGAGAATCTCACCCTTGTCTGTACTCGTCGGTAATTCATGGTTAACTGGATTACTTCTCAATCGTGTTCATCCTTTAACTGGATTTGATATTGCTAATATGGCGGCGTGAACAAGTTAGGTGCTAACTGTCAAGAAGCTCACCCTTGTCTGTACTCGTCGATAGTTCACGGTTAACGGGATTGGTTCTCAATCGTTCTTCATCATCTAGCTGCCTTTTATATGTCTTTGTGAACGGACACTGAACGTCAACAAGAGATGTCGAGACTCACTTCAATCCAACAACTAAGTGCATGGCTAATATACTCCGTACCGATAGTGCAATGCACAGCCGGGATGTGCACGTACGAGGACTGTATTCGACTGCACCATGAATGACCTCCTTGTACGTGTTCAGATTCTGTTTTTGCAGGTATGTAAACCCTGCACAACTGAATGATTTTCACAATGCGATTGGCAAGCCCTTTTCAAACTCCATCAGGCATCGATCCAAGCCAGCCACCCTCAACCAATGCACTATTGGCGGAGTCTGCACAAACATGGGGCTTCACACACGGATGGGCACGGCCCCGCTTCATCATTGAGGCACAAACACGTGGGAAATCAGACACGACAGCGAGGATACACGCGAGTCTACACCGTCGCCTTGTGGCGAGGGCGTGCGAACTGTAGAAAATATCTCCATACTTGAAGTATTTATTACAACAGCAATGGTTGAAAGCAAGCGTTTAGTCCCAATGAAGGTATGGGAACGGTTCAAAATAATTAGCACCGCCACGTTACGTCGACCCTTGCCTCCCACCCCGGTCTTGAGCAGGTGGCCGATACCTGAACGGACCCGGGGCGCCGTCAAAATAGTATAATCTCTGGATCAGTCAATTGTGCACCATGTAGCCACGGTACGATGGTTTCATCGGCACTTTCACGGTATAGGGTTTAACGGTTGGATGGTAAACACATGAAACGTACGAATGTGAACCACACCTGAATGCGTAATATCCGTGGTGAAAACAAAACCTTAGACACGCACTTGAAGCTCACCTGATCGACCGCACACACTACGAAGACAGGACGTTGGTCAACATTTACTAATTTTCTTAGATTAAAGTGCGAGTAGCACCATCACAGCAACAATAGACAGGTACTGCTAGGCATACCAACAAAGCATGAATATCCCCGATTTGTATCTTGTTTGTCGTTTCATACACCTACGCGTACGTTACGCTTGAGCCATATATACATATATATACTTATACCTGAGGCATGCAGCGCAGATGGTGGCGAGGATAGCGAAGAAGCGCATCATGATAGAGTCTTTGGTAGAAGTGTGTAGTACGAGGTAGTTCAGGTAGTTGCTTGCAGCGGAGGAGTGAGGAGTGACAGATGGCGAGCGAACTAAACTCGTTGATGCCGGTGGGTATACTTTGCTTAGACATTTCATCGACCACAATTCCGTGGCTCTTACAGTTTGACAACGAGATCCTGAGGAGTTATTGGAAGATATGTCATATTATTAGCGGAAATAATTTGTGGAGTTTGTCCGATGTTTCCGAATATATTGTAAAAATATAATTTTTCACGAGTTCCACCACAGAGAGACGTAGACGGAGATCATTGTTTTTTGTGCCAGTCGCTTTGGTGGTTCAACGAATCTACAAGCCGCACCCGCCGCAGGCATCGTCGTGCTTCTATCAAAACGGACGATTGCTTGTCGAATTATAATGCAACTAACCAAGATGCGCTGTGTTGAAAATCGAAGACATGACGGGATAAGGCGGACGCATGGTACAATAATAGCGGTCGATCTATTTGTTCCGAGGCTCCAAAATGGGCGACCCTGCACATGCCTCATTCAAGAAACTAGCCGGAAAACAAAACCAAAAAGCGTTAAATTGCATGCTTACAGGTATCCTTGCAAAACTACTAATGCTATTCTATATAGATGCACTCGATAGTCCTGCAGTTGAGAAGCCTTGGCCGACAAAATTTTTTTTACCAAACGCGTGAAACCCCCATCGTCGCAGGTATTAGCGGCTAAATATACACCATTCTGTCTTAAAATATAAGCACCGGTTGTATCGAAAATTAACACACACATTGTGCTCATATTTAGCGACAGAATGGTATAGCATAACGATGCGTTGATCCCTGAGCCTTCAGCACGTTTCACTCGTAATAAGCCGTCCCACGTGTTGTAGTCCCATTGCTCTGTTTGTGGCTATTTGTGCGACGGACGCAATGTACGTACGCAGTCTCACGGAACAAAGTGCACAGATTTCCATAAGTAACGCATTTTTCGTTTTATATTAGTCTGTACCACTACTAATATCCAAAGTAATGTTGAGGACAATATATATAGAAATGTTCATTTTCTGTGCAAAACTACGTAAGTATTGGTATTGTATCGTCTCCTAAATAATACGCACTCAAAAAACAAAACAGTCGATGTCACCCGTGGATACCGTCGTACTATCACGGGGGACCACAGTTAATAAGACCAAATGCTGTTTGTAATAATATGATAATATGAAAGTCTTAGTGTGTACTGTAGGGCCTATTTTCTATGACCCCCCGTAATATACGTACAGATATACCCTCGTGAAACTACAATATATTGCAAAGCACACCTGCCCACAAACGGCAATGATGAGTTATTGCGTTGGCAACGCCGTGCGTGGCGCCAAGGACGGCATTTGTTTACACCATGCCTCGAAAGTTTGCGACGTTTGAAATTACATGACGATATGATGTTCGTGGATGCGCATGTTGCCCGTATGTGGCGACTGGCGATATCGAATGATTGATGTGGAACATGTTTTGACCACTGCGTTCCCGCGGCCGCATTTATTTTCATATGGGCTCGGCTTTGCCTCATCACAAAGTGTTTTTTGTTTCATCGTATATATGTCCACGATTTCTTAGAATACTCGTGGCACCAACGTCCCGGACATCAGGATGTTTGTTAGTGATGTAAATAAATCGTGCGAAAAAAGGGAAATAACCTAAAACGGGTACACCCGCGCCGTTTTGAGTCAAAAACGGGTACATCATGGAATCGAGTCAAAACACCAAATCCCACGAGCCATCACGGGGTAGATTGGCCAAAATCACATATTTCCCGTTTCTGAGGGGTAGTGATGATTAATCACACTTGTCGGCGCCTAACTATACACCTAGACGTGTCCGGATTATGTTTGGAGGGTTGAGGTCCGGGTGGGGTCGGGAACAGCGTCAGGGGTCAAGGGTGCGCAGTTTTATAAGACACCTAGTCAAGAATATTTTTTAAACTATCATATACATCTATACAAGGTCCCCCTTCGGGATGTTGGTCACTTGAAATCCCGGGGGTGTCGTAAGTTGGAAATAGATCGCACATGCTTCGTACGTCTATTTTTTTACCCTTTTTGGAGCAAGCTTGTGTTGCATAGACTGCTGTATAGTGTAAAGGGAAAAGTAGTAGCGAGGACGATTCCTTATACAAAACAAATAAATGTCACTAGATTATATCATATCTGAGGTACAGTGGGCTCCCGGTGTTAAGAATCTTCAGTTTGATGTCTGGGCCCAACGACTTATTATTGTGTTTCCGACGTCGATCTAACTTTTTTGTGTAGGGTTTACAGTCGATCCCACACTCGTGAGCTGTGCTTTTTAACCGATGATTTTCTATCGTTCGTGCCAATCTGAGCCCATTTTTCTCGACACGTTATGTCTTAACTGCAGGCACCTATACTACTATTAATACTGTATTTGTGTTGAATGGTGATTTGTTATACCGAGCAGATTCACGAAGAACAACGCGTTAATCTTGGCGCCATTCAGTGTTTTAACCTTCAATAATCAAAATCACGATCTGCGTCATTTTTTTTGTCGTGACTCTACTCGTACTGTATTATGATACCTTGTATATGTTTGCAGTAAATGCGCCTGATAAGTGTACTTCGTGTATAATCCACGCAACCCAACGGTATATCCAAAGACCAGATATGAGGTCATACAGCTGATTCTGTCGCCTACATAGATTGCGGACAGCAAGCGGCTTCCCAAAACAACCGTTGGGCGCTGTCGAACGAGAACATTGCGGCCTCGAAACCTCGAGGAGGAGGCGGTACGTTTCAAACAAAAGCGAAGAAAAATATCCTGAGAATCCGGGCGAGGCAGGACACACGACCTGTCAGATTGGCATCTTGCCAGCAGGGCCACACCGGCGGCGCGGGAGATTGAAATATTACAGCCTATGTCGTCATTCGGTCGGTGACTTCAAAATGTATCACGGGCCCGGCCCGGCGCTACTCGCGCACCACTCGCAAATATGCTTGTATCAAGTGTCACAACTCGTGAGTTTCGTTTTCTGTTCGTTATGGATGACCCTGACTGAGCAGGCCCTCGAAGAATACTGCTACAACAGCCGCACACACAGAGTACAGTGCAACTAACATAGTCCAGTACGAAGACTATACACACGGAGCACACCCAGAGTACACACGTACAACAGAAGAAGTGCCTGCACACAGAACAGTACCGACAGCATAGCACAGAGCACAGTAGATAGATCTAGCTGTTGTGCTGGAGAGTAGAGTGCACACAATAGTACGCAAGGGGTTACCACGGCTGTACTGCGCTGTGCAGCTGAGTGTAAATAATATATATCATATAATAGAGCTGTTGCCCAACGAGACCCGCCCCGGTCCTAGATGGAGTATTTACTACATCTAGGGCGGGTACCCTGGTGCGCGTTTAGCAGCCGAGTACTAGTCTAAGGGTACCCGTCGAACAGCTGAGTACCCGGGTGCCCAGAGCCCAAAATCTCGCGAGTATGAAGTGTTATCCATACTCGTGACGGGTGTTATTAATAGCTGTTTTGCCGTTTTCAAACGCTGCGGTACTGCGCGATCAGAGGGGGAGTTTTTGCTGGAATCGGATACACCAAATATACACCCACAAACACGCCCACACAAAGAAAGACAGAACAAAGCGGTATACTATTTTAGTTCGTAGCTGTCACAACTGCACCTGCTGTATCCCCCCTGCTAGCTGTGTGGTACGGGTCCTGCGTACGGATACTGGACACCACAGCCGTCACAAAGGCAAACAACGGCTAGTACGTGTTGGACAGCCTCTTCTGCTGTACTGCTGTATTATTCAATAAGTGGCGCCTTGGCTGCTTTGTAGTTTAAGTCTAGAGACATGCACCAATACAGTTCAGCAGTACTCGTACGTAGTTCGTACTACTGCTTGTACCAAAATATTCGTACGCATGTACTGTAGATCGGCCTATCGTTTTACGAAGATATACTTGGATATGATATGCATGCATACGTACTCATCGAAGAACTGTTTATCGTTTTACGTGGATGGACTTGGATATGATATGGCATACATACATACGTACTCATCGTAGATCTGTGTATGTATGTACTCCGCTATTCGAAAATGTTGGAACCACGTACTCATCGTAGATCTGTGTATGTATGTACTTCACTATTCGAAAATGTTGGAACCAAATTTGCAGATTTACATAAAAAGCGCATGTAATTTTCTAAGCGTTTCGTACAACTGCTACTGCTGTACACAGCCCACAGAGTGAGCAGACGCATGCGACGTGGTATCAACTACTGCTGCACGATGCTTGATGTGTGCCTCGTTCAACGTCAAGTCGGTATGGTCCTTATTCTTGTCTCGTGCGTGGTGCGTGGGGAGTGTGTTCCGTTCTTGCGGCGGGTCAAAAACAAAAACGAACCAAAAACCAGTCGTGCGACAGGTTTTCCATCATAGGTGCGAGGCGGTGTCAAGCAGGAACGTCTCCCCTGAGTTTTTTGCCAGAATTTGCGACTTTGAAGGCCCAGAGCACGCCCCACGGGCCTCGGTCGGGACCCGCACTTGCGCCATGATGTACACGCGCCCCCCCCCTGCGTGCCCCGCAGCCGATATCCCAAAAACCGAACCGCGGCCGGAGGAGAAAAGTGAACGTATTCCGGGAAAATGTCCATTTGGTACCTAGACATACAAGGCTCCCCTTCGGGGAGTATGGTGTTCCCCGTGGGGTGACGCAAGCCGGCATGTCCCACGAAAAAACTGACCTATCGCCATGCAGCTGTAGTCAATCGTACAAAAGGGGGGACACGAGTAATCGCCAATCAGCGGAAACCGTAGTAAAGCGGTTTTTGTTAACGTACGCGTATTCAAATGTATGAGTAAATAGGCGTTATTACTACATTTAAAAAAGCAGGTTATTTCTGTCATGAATCGCGACGTCAATTTTTCTCGAGTTTGCCAAAACTTGTCATTTTCAGAGTATGTAAAACAATTCACGGTCGCCGAAAATGTCACGTTGTTTTTCGTGACACGTTTTGCGCGTTAGACATGTCGGTATGTACCACAGCAACTTGGTATACACTAGGAGGAAGCAATACAGCAAGCACTACAAAGCAGCAGCAGCGGGCAGTGTAGCAAGCAGCAGTAGCACAAGCAGAGCTACTAATTGGAGTACCTACGTACTTACAGCAAGCACCAGCACCAACAACTACTGCTGTGACATGGAAGTTAACGTTCAGCAGTAGTAGTAGTAGCAGCAGCACACTTCTGCTTCATTTAGCGTACGGCAAAGCAGTCCAGCTAGCAGCTGAGGCTACTTTAAATATGACTTTTCGAACGGCTGCCATTTGTTATAGTATAGCGTACATTTCCCGCCGTCCAAGCACAAAAAACAACGTTCTTCTGGTACTTTGTATATTCGTGCATCATATAAACAACTCACCAGTGTGGTATGCCAGAGCGAGGCTGGTATAGCGGACTGAAAAAAAATACAGTACGTAGCTTGGCGTACGTATTGTGGGTACAAGAGGTTGTTCCACTATGAAATTTTTCCCATCCGGTCGCCGGCAGCTATGCGGAGCCCTTGTAGCGGCCCAAATAAAATTCGAAACAAAAAGCAGGGACAGCTCAGCAGTCCCCACCCACAGACATGATAGAACTTAACCAAGTACCAACCCATCCACGAAAGTATCCACCCACCCACCCACCCACCAACCCACCCACACACTATGTGCTATAACAGTACAGCAGTACGTAGGTGAGGAGCATGGTGCTGATGTATCGTACTGACGGGGAAAAGTAATACAAAACAAAACAGGGACAGCGCAGACACGATATCACTCAACCCCGTACCAACCCACCCACGCGAACACCCACCCACCCACCAACTCACTCACGCACCATGAACCCCCGCCTTTCAGCGGACAGTGCGAGGTACCCCCGGGAGGGTGCCTTCCTCACCACCCCGCTCACCGAGTCGGGCACTGGCGGTAATGTTTCCGGCGGGGTCACTACCCGCTGCCGTTCGTCATACTGCGGGAGAATGTCAGAGCATACTGACAACCTTAAGATGAATCGTGCCGAGCCTACGGTGATGATCCCATAATCCTCCTAGCAAACAATCAATCGACGCGAGAGCTCGGGTGCTCCTTCTATGGACACCTACGACTTCCAGGCCACGACGGCATAAATCCGCTGCTCATCAACCCCAAACACTTCGACAGCGAATCCTCTCAGCAAAGACTCCATCAAACAACTATATGAGCCCGTTGCGTGCACATCGTCCATGTCGATTGACAATTTTAAACGTTAGACCCAACGCCTGGGTAATACTGCAGTCTCACGATGACAGCACACTATGCGCCTAACACTATACAACGAAACATTACGTGATAAGGACTAAATTTGGCGTTCTCCCAGTTAATCGGTGTCCACAGGCCTTGAACGAATTATTGGAGAGGTTACTCCACCCAGAATTGGACCTGAACAACGTAGTATGGTTGCAAAAGCATGAAGGGGGAAACACATTAATTGTATTCATTGGTGGCTAAACTATGGTTCTCCACTACCTGGTAGCTGTTATGGCGAACATGGTTGAGGAAGAGTTAGGTTGCTGTAGTGAATCAAGACCCTCTCGAGGAACTGGGTGCACTCGGGATAGGTGATGTCAGCTTGTGTGAAAGGTAAGTGAACGCTGGTAATGCGCACACTTCTTGAGAATCACATGTTCGAAGGTTGACTTGCAACCGTAGTTGGGGTGCCGCAGTAACGATACGTACTACTGCGGTAGGTGTTGTTCGTCTTTATCCAATGCCACGTACTGTAAGTACTGAGCTATCTGTCGGTGCTTAATTGTGTCTCAGCGGGAATATTATATATCAAATATCAGCGCAACCCGGGGTTCGTCTCGCTGTCAATCCCGAAACTGGCATTTCTGTACTGTATTGCAATACAACTTTAGTCGGTCCTTAGCGTACAGGCGGCGTTGTGGCTTTACCCCTCGCCGTGAAGTGTTTACCTCGGCAATTACGTGTGTAACTCCGTCATTCCCATGACTATCACTTGTACAAGGCCGAAAACTAAGAAGGAGGGGCTCAAACCTCTGACTGTGCAAGGTGTGAGACAAACACTACGTCGACTCAGCTATCCGTCAGCGTTTATGTCGTTGCTGGTAACGCATGTATTGTATCGTGTGGCTATGTATGGAAGCTTTCGAAGCCATCGCGATACGCTCGACGGAGCTTGTGTCTCGACAATCACCTTATTTGGGATTGTAAACTATTGTTTTGCAATCACGGTAATATTTATGGACGACGTGTCCTATGATCTTTAGCGTTTGGCTGCTTCTAAAACGGTTTAGTGTGGACAAATCTAGACGCAGACGAAGAGAGGCGCAATGGCGGACCCCCTCTCGTTGGATCACACCATACCTTCCACGAGTTAGTCAGTGTGCGCCTGGTTGCCACCAATAGGAACAAGTTCCACGATTTTTTTCTAGTTAATGTTTCGCACTATTGATACTAACAGGTCATAATGTTGATCTCCGCGTCACTCCAAAATCACTGTACTACAGTAGTTAATATTCAAACAAAGAATATAAAAGACCATGTACACTCCGGCGCGCAAGCTCGAATTAAACAAATGAGCTATCAGCAATATGTCAACATTGAGGGAACCCTTCGTGCTAATCTTCTTCTCTCGGCGAATCTCGAATGAGCCACAAAACGTTCAGTGTTGAGGCGATCCACGTGTGACGAACGACATCATTTAGTTCAGACTGACATATCTATCTGACCCACACCCGCAAACCCGTAGAACCTAGCCCCTCGATATTTCGGCGTGCACAACACAATACAGTATCCCTACGCCTGTTTTGTGGAGGCATTTATACATGCGCGGTTCGTTGAACATACGAACGCACGAATTGACGCGTAGACAAGATCTATTAACATGCTAGGTCGTATCTACAACATTCGTATGAACAGGATATTTCACTATAGTATGCTCTGAAGTGCTTAGAGGCAGTCTGAAGCTAAGTAGGACTACAATTCACCCGCAGTTTGTTTCCGATACTGAACATTGCTTCTATTGCGGGGATCGTAGTAAATAAACCCCTATGGGAAACGCAAACAACTTTGAATTTCCCTATCTGAATTGCCGTGATTTCGTCGTATTTAGTATGCCCCCCCCTAACAATAACGCCGAACGCCGCGTTAATATCGTTATATTCACACGTCTGGCTTTAGCGCAGTGTTGCCTTAATCTACACGACCGTCCGTTTAAAACTTAATTGTGTGTGAAAACATAATTCCGGACGAAGGTAGAATTATGTTCCTGTTTATACTATTTGATTGTCGCTTGGAGTCTTCTGGATGGCAGGTTCCCACCATGACTGAGATCAATTATGGTTGAGAATGTGCGAGTTCAGCTATTTACGAAAATGATAAATATTGATGCTCTAGAGTCCCCCACGGACGCACCTCGGTGATGCTCAGCCAGACGGTATTGTACCACTTAGGGTCGTCGAGGCAAAGCTTGAGTGTCTTGGTTTCGTCGGTGTAGAGGTTGAAGTATTGGTAGTCGAGGGTCTTGCCGCTGGATGTGATGGTGCTGTGGTGGTTGCCGTTGTCAAATACGTCCAGGGTTCTGGTGTTCTCATCCCCCTTGTGGAAGGCGATGTTCATGCTGACGACGTCCTGGGGTTCCTCGAAGGAGTACGTGATGCAGCACCCATCGTCCTTGTCAGAGCTGTCGAGGATGTCCCCCTTGCAAGACCAGCGAGAGTTGGCCCACACATCGTTGTCGCGGGTGTTGTAGGGTACGCAACCACTCGGGCTGCAGCCGTTCCCAGACTTCCTCGTGTCGTACCCGTTGGCGTCCACGTCCACCCAGGTCCTGTCGCCCGCCTCAACAAGGGCTAGAACGTGGGCGGTAGTGTGCCACGAGTAGATTCGCATGGGGGTATAGCGCGAACGGGGTTGTTAAGTATTAAGTGAAGTGATGTTTTCTTGAATAACTCGTTGGAGATTTGAGCTCAGCAGTTGTGACTGTTCCCATGTTGATTTCTCCTTTCAGGTGAAGCTGAGTTTGGACGCGTACATGCCTAGATCATGTATACCCATATCATCGTTCATAAATATGCACTTACATCAATCATGATTATGAACCCACCAACTTCGACAACCGACTAAGATGATTCGAACGTTCCTCCGGAGACATTTACCCCATTCATCATAGCATCCACATACCAGTGAAAATGTTCACAACGGTGCAACTTTGGTTGCGCTGTAAACACTGCACATTGGCACTGCATTGATTTCGGGAGAATTGCGTGCTTCCCACACTTTAAGGGTGAAGCCTTTCGCAACCGCCAACGGGGGCTCTGCTACAAGGGCCACTGTCGACCATAACAGAGTATCCCGTATCTGCGCAAGCGTGCGTTTTCGTGCATTGCGCAACACGAGCTGCCTTCTATATATGTTTCAAGCAGACAGGTTTATGTGGAGTCCAGCTATGGCAGAGCTGAATACTCTCCCGCCATTCAGGTCTGAAAGGGACACAATATGCAAGTACCAGATACCACAATTATTATTGCACGCCGTAATTAAGTTTTTGCAGACTGTCCCCAACGTTAGGCGTACGATCGTCATTACGGCCAATCTATGAATACGTTGATGTAGGGCGGGTGTGTCTAACACGTGCTGTAGTAAGACCTGTAAACGACACCCCCTGTCGTATTCGAGTGAGTTGATGACTTCGTACAAATACGTACGTTGTGAATGCCACGCCTTAGTCACAATTAAGATTGCGTTCGGTTCTGGATGATTGGTACCACCATGCTCGGCGGACCAGTGGATCTTCCGCTCTTCAATAGGATGTCAGGGTCCGAAAGTAAGTTTCGCGCCGTCGGCGGAGTGAAACCTATAGGAGACCTCATACGTATATATTATGTTTCTTCACAACTAATTGGTTGAGGCTCTAGCACCACTCGCAGCGGCTACGAACGACAAACAATACGTTGCAATAGGGAAACCCGTCAATTGGAAACGCAACAACAATGTAAAGCTGCAGTACACCCAATCCGTGCGCAGCACCGTACGAAGCTGAACAACACGGTTGAATTCGGCTACTTCGATCGTACCAACTACTAAACTAAGATCGGATGTTACGCTACGAGTAATGCGGAATTCTCAGCCGTAAAGCTACCACGGCCCCACATCGGGGAGACATCATACTAATATTGTAAGTGACTTCGCACTACTTTACATACATACGAAGTATACGACCAGTCGTTTGCCATATCATGTGATTTCACATGCGTTGCACCGGTGAGCAATCATTGCTTGCTTCGTACCTGACGCAGTGCCGACGGTGGCAGCGCAGATGGTGGCCAGGATAGCGAAGAAGCGCATGGTGATAGAGTCTTGAGTAGAAGTCTGAAGTGTTTGGTAAGTGTGGTAATGGTTTGGAGAGGAGGAGGGAGGAGTGAGTTGGCGGGTGCCCTAAACTCGTCGCTGCCGGTGGGGAAATGTTGATTCTACGTTTGAGCGACGGGAGTTGGATTGTTTAAGGTCTGGCATCTGAGTCGTGAAGGCTTCTGCGAGACGAAATTATTATTATTCTTGATAATATATTGCGGAAGTGGTTCGGAATTCCGGAGTATCTAGTTGCGTTTTGTACGTGCCCTGGCAAACACAAACATTAAACGTAGGCCAACGTTATGTGTGCCAGGAGACCTGCTGGGCTAGGAATCGAAGGGAAATTCAATACCCACCGCAAGCTTCCTTGTGGTTTTACCTAGCAAACGATTGTTTGTCAAGTACTAGTTGAACTTGAGTCCGCTACCCCGTCGTTGGCAGCGGATAGATAGCCGGGTTGCGGTACGTGATGGACTCATTATGCTGCAGGTCGAAGAGGGTCAATACGTTATGCTGAAAACAGACAAGAGGCCACCCGGCAGACTAAATATTTTCAGAAAATAATTGGGTATTCAGTGGTGGATGGCGTAGCGTTTTTCCACGTGTTTTACTTATTCTTCTGTCAGTTAATGCATTCCTCGCCAGATCTGAAGAGCACGCCGGTCGAATTCTTAGACGCCACACTATCTGTTCCCGCCTATGCCGAGGACCGGAAAAATAAATTGTTTATATTATGTTCTATGCCAATTTTGCTCAACGTGGCCAGAATTTTGTCGGAAGAAAATCTGCGAGTGATCTAGGCAACCATTGTGCCTACATTTTGTCTTCATGCCGTTAGTGTGCGTGGTACATAGAATACATGTTTGAAGCATGAAAAACATTCGATTTTGACGGGTTTTGGCATATACTGGTCGGCGCTGAGCTAGAGTCTAGAACTTGTTGTTCTACACAGAGCACGTATCCACAGTAAGATTTCGAGACGTTGCGTTCCCGTTGAAGCTGTAATTCGTTGTCGTCTGCGTGTTGTAGCATTTTAGTCTTCTTGTGTTGGATTCAATTATGAAATGTACCTTCTATACTTAATGCTAACCAGTCTGGAGAAACGGATGGTGTACGACAGGTAGTATCAGGTATTTTATCATCCTACTTCGTATACTATGAAACGCCCACGCGTTCAAAGGGTTGGAGTTGGTGAAACTGCCGCAACACACATACCGGTACCAAAAGGAAGCATATGGTTCTCGAATCTGTTTCTCTGAACCGTATTTACCTGCCGACAGAAGGAGCATGTATGGGCCATCACGCGTACAAAGCTACCCTGTCAACGACTTACCCAACCTCTAGTTCACTCCTCGATAGGCTACCTCAGTACTCTTCTCATGGACAAAGTCAGGGTGATGATTCCTACAAACCCGAGGTTTACGGCGTATGTAGCACCGTGATTTCTCACGTTGCTTCTGGACCGCACCAGAGTGTCCTAAATCAGGGTGCTCGATATACTCCAAACAACAAGCGACTGACTCCATTGCCTCTTTGACGTACAACAGCGTCTTTTCGGTAATCGTCTTGAGGGTATGACGCGTAATGTCAGATGTAGGGTAGTGGTGTTTTAGACCAACAACGGCCATGCGGGTTTGGTGTGCACCGGATTTACTGTCTAGTGTCATATATGTTCCAAGTAGTATTATGGTGTAATCGATACATAAAGGGTTTCGTTTAGAATATCGCATGTCTGGCGAAGAGTACGGTGTGATATAACTGATATATATGGGGTTTCGTGTGCGTAAGAGGTCGTACATCTAGAACAACACTTTATGTATAGTGTCTTGCATATATACATATATATTGGGTTCAGTATATTCCCAACGTCGGTTCAATGTGAAATTACCCCACAATACAAATTCAAATCGGCACCCTCCTCCCGTTTTGAAAACAACAAAAAAGCGAAACCGTAGTGTGGCGTCGGTTTTGTTGTTTTTGCGTTTCTGACCACAACGTAAATGATAATTGTCTCCACACAGTAGCATATCAGTATACAAATACAGTGGTGTTTATAATGGCCCCAAATATAGTACTGTTGAAGTGTGCGGAGTAAAAACGTAAAACCAAGACACAAACCGAAACGAAGCCAACGTGGAATACTAATGAAATCTGGCCAGGTACCACAGGTGTCCATCTTGTAACAATTGGAAGAGACGGGACGCCATCAACTTGTTTTGTTTGTGATTGGCTACTGATGCCAACATAACTACTGTTGTGGTACTAACTGCTGTGGCATAAGTATACTATTACGGGACACCATAGTAAATAGGACCTACGGTACATACAAAAACCTATATATTTACCTATTTTTACTAACAATATTTGGTCCTATTTAATATGGTCCTCCGTAATAACTATTGTTATTGACACAAAATGCCCATCAGCGGTATAACACATAGACGATGGACAAACAAGTGTCACAAGACAAAGACCAAACACCCCTTCTCCTACAGTCACAAACCTACCTGCACCATCAAAAAGCGTACGAGGCACAACGGGGTGAAATACCATTCATCCACATGCCCACATATTTTAGTGTGCACAATAGTGTATCGGGGATACGTGTGTACATGCATGCCCACAACAGTATTGCCATGCTTCCACCGCCGGTGTTGCACACTTTGCACCAGACGTGAATCCACAATCGTCCACGTGTGATAGTATGGCATGAATTATTTGCGGTGTCCAACCATCAATGTTTTGTTTGTTGCACGAGGACCATTATGCGAATCTTAATGCCGCTGTATAACTGTATGTTATTCAATAATTCATACTGGTAGGCTACAATGAGGCAAGTGAGTGATGATGGCCAAACGATGATACGTATGTAAGTGAAAACTGTTGTATAACATTCAATATTGAATATAAAGTACACAATTTCCTCAGCGCTGCGTCTAGGTACGAAACAATACGCAACAGTATAAGTGGCCGAGTCGCCATATATAGTAGTGTTGGATATCGAAACTCAAAATTTTCGTGTGCATAATTCAAAATATCTTCGTAACGATATCGTATATAATGTAAAAAATCGTATCCGTAATTTCGAAACCCCGAAGTCTGATAACGTAACGATCGATTAATGGAGGCGACCAGAGAACAAAGGCTCCCGCGCTCGCTCACCCGCAATGTCAGTTTGGCAATGTTCGTTTCTTGTAGGCTACTACGAACCCTTAGCCGGGCTAGCCGCGATTTTACCCGGAAAATTACCCTACCAGGATTCTAGTTGAGTTCTGTTAGGAGTTTTTACACCGTACCGCGGCATTCTGTTTAAGTTCTGTACGGATCCTCTAACCCCTAGCAGAGAATCTTTTGTAAGTTTCCTGCATCCCGTTTTTCACAATACCGGGTATCGGTACTAGTGTTTTGTACCTTGCCGGAACTTCTGTGAGTTCTGTACGCCCGTGACAATACCGGAACTTCTGGATTTTTGTAAGGGTTTATACCCTAACCCGGAATTCTGTAAGTTCTGTAAGATCTCATACCCGTCCGGAAGCTTCTGTAGTTCTGTAACACGTGGGCACAATACCCGGGTAAGGTGTTCCCTCGGCACATACCCTGAATGTGACGGTAAAGATTAGCGGTATCGTGAGACAAATGTAAGGAGACGAGTCAGTCGAGGGAAATTGGTGTCTCGCGTAAGTGTGTGGATCGTAGTGTTCATGCACTAAAACCTTGTATATTTGCACCGTCGTCAAGGAAAAAAAATATCGAAACAATTTCCGTAGTCAGGTGAAAAGTGCGTCTCGCTGACATCTTTGAGCGGCATGATGTTTCTTCTTTACGTCATGTCTCATCAAGTGACACACACCAATCAAATTACGAAATTATTTACATTGCTTACACCCGCGTTCGCTCACAACACAGTACCGGAGACACAAGTACTGTGTGCATTTTGATTTGCGGGTAAATCTATGACCGCGGACAGTATTCCTGAAGTTGAACGGTCTTATCTTGAAATATCGTGAAATACAGTATTATGAACAGAAATTAGTCAATGGTAATGACTGGTTATATACACGCTATTTACCGGGTATAGTTGTGTCATGTTTGTAAGTACACCAATCGCCAGTATTCTAATGTTGCTTTTATGTATTATTTTTTGGTGCGTAGCATTTTGCGGTTTTTTTCGCCATTGAGTGGGGGTTTTTTTACGACACGTATCACGGAACTTCTGTAAGTTCTGTTTACGCCGTGCGCTCGTCGGAATTCTTGTGGTTCTGTCGCCCGTGGCCAATTCGGAATTTCTGTAGTTTTGTCGACGCGGCACATCGGTAGTTCTGTGGTTCTGTTACCCTGTTCCACAATAAACCCGGGACTTCTGTAAGTTCTGTAGCCCGATGTCACAATTACCGGGATATTTCTAGTGAGTTCTGATGCGACCTTATACCGGTTACGTCCGGATACTTCTGTAGTTCTGTGAGAGCCACAATACCCGTGGTAGCCGTACACCGTGTTTATACTGCCTGGAACTTCTCGTGAGTTATAGTACGCCTCGTGCGCCACATACCCGGACTTCTGTGAGTCTCTGTAATGGTTTTATCCCTATACCGGATTCTTTAAGTTCTGGTAGACTTCCATTACCCTTACAGTGAACTTCTGTAAGTTCTAGTTACACTTCGCGGCAGCACATACCCGGCGGTCTCGGCTACAACGTGTGTACAATGCCCGGCAACGTTGATGACTTTTTTTGCCGGGATCCACAATCCCGGATTCTTTTGATTCTGTAAGGGTTCTATACCTACCGGAATTGCTGGTAAGTTCTTGTAAGACACCTACCTGACCCCTAAATCCACAAACCTACAGAATGACTTGTACATTGTCTTATGTCTTGATCAACCGAGACTGAATATATTATTTTTCGATCTCAAGCCTTAATTCTCACCCGATGTTGCGTAGATTCCAGCGCCTCGACCGTGCTCGCGTGATAGGAGGTGCAATTATATACATTGATCATGTTCCCTCGTTTTGGTGTCATGCATCTTCATGTTATTTCTTACAAACAGGTACATCCTTAATCGGTAGAATATTATATGATTTGGTGAACTTCGAATTTCGTTATCGAGTGCTGGTTTGTTGGCGTCATTTTTTGACTCTACGTACATACCAGGTATATATCGTGCCTTTCGAAGGTGAAATATGCTACAGTATACTGAAGGGCAGCGGAAAAAAACAAGTATTCCTTTGTATCTATTGTGCAAAACAGGCATACATGACTCTAAAATCAAGTCAACGCCTCTACGTGCCTGCCATCGTCCACCTCGTTGTACCTGTTTTTGCATTTTTACACAGGTTATACCTGATCTTGTCTACTCTGCTTGCTTCACCTTTTTTGTCGTTTTAAGCTCCAATGAGTGGCCCTTCATAGTTCGCGCTATGCCCCTATACAAATGCGGACGTTACGCGGAGCTCTCTCCCCTTCGCCATCGCACACCGCCATTCGGCGGAACATATTTCTGCCTGCACACCTCCGCCCAAATAATACGAGATAGACGGCTCTCCTTCGGGATTGTGGTTGACTTGGAATACCAGGGGTGTCGCAAGCTGAGAAGGGAGAATACAGCAGCAGGCGTTCGTTCCTCGTACTATTAATAGCAGCTACTCGTATACGTCGCCACTGGGCGAGCACAAAGAACATGATAAAACTCTACTTCGCGTTGCAAGGAACGGCAGGTTCGTGGGGTGCGTATTAAACTTGATTTTAGTATGTACCTGTTTTCGGCCCCGAATGGACCAGGTGTACCTGTTTTTGGCCGCTGCCCTAGATATTATGGTGCAATATGAGCAAGAATAAAGTTATCTCCTTTCGTGCTTGATTGAGTCGTTGCGCTATTATGGTCGAACTTGATGTTTTGGTACCACGCACAGCTTGGACGGCCACCGAACCCCCCCCGCTTGAAATGAGTTTACGCCAGCCTTTGTCACAGGTTTCGAAAGTATTTTTAAAAGGTGTATCCAATGTATTCTCGAGGCTCAATATATGCGGTACAGATATATGAAGAAATATAGATGCATAATTGCATACCAAGTACATACATTACTGTTATTCCGTGTACGAGTACTAGGTACAGGGTACGGACTAGATATTGCGTGGTACATGGAATACACGGTGATCCAATTCTGGGCCACAATAAGAACTGAACTGCATATACTGTTAATGTTACGCGGTGAAACTTTAGTCATTCAATATACGGGTACGTTATATTTCCCTGACGACGTGTCTACTGCTAACGGCGGTGCAACTGGCTCAATTACAATAACACTCGACACACGTAATTTTGCTAGCTATGTATGAACCACAAACGAGCCTGCAGTTGATATTATCCTTCCCGTCTACTCCTAGACCACTAGAACAACCCGCACACCTTGCTGTACGCAATTACTGCTTTGTGCTGTCGGAACGCATACCAAAGGCGACCTAATACCCCGGATTGTTTCAGAATATTGTTTCTACCACATGTGTCCACGGAAAACTAACATCGCCTGCCAGAGCTCTTCAGCACTTGTTTGCCAGGCCGTCAAATAATCACCACTTGCTTCGTACAAAAGTTGACGAAACATTTACCCGCCCTAGCGTCGAGCATAGGGCACCCACCATCTCACTCCTCCATCGTCCTGTCCAAAGCTCCACCTGAGCTACCGCACACTACATTTTCCAACCCAAGACTCCATCACCATGCGCTCTTTTGCTATCCTCGCCACCATCTGCGCTGCCATCGTCGGCACGACCTCAGGTTCGAATTTTGAAGTAATAGATTATATGTACAACGTAGGTGCATGTGTGTTCTAGGTTAAACTTCATCCAGCCGCGGCTTAACGTCATGGGCTGTACGCAATATGTTATATAGTACAGAATCACGTTAATGACGTTTTTATCAGGTTGTCATTTGGGAATATTGATATATAAATATTGATTGGTGTCTGTCCGATCCGGAGGGGGTGTCAAGTGTGTGTCTTCGCTTTGATGCCGAGGTTAAAGGTTTCGGCATTTTGACGGGTAAATCGTTTTTGTGTTTCAAATCACCCCACAAAATTATTAATCGTTCGTTGATAGTTCAAGTGATGATATAGCCGTCAACACTGAGTGTGTGAACAATCACGATTTCTCCTCCAATGGTGTCTTACCGAGATTCGCTCGGTTAGCGGCGATCGAGTGCCAATGTGACCCTGGTATCACGTTGAAGAGCACAAGCGCCAAAGACCTCCGTGACATGACAGTACCGATCGTGCATAACAAAGCGCGATTGTAGAAGTCATGTCGTTCATTGAATGTGTGTACGGTGTCATCTAAAAACAGTAAACACTGTATGATATGTGTTTAGAGTTCCTACTTGTTCGACACACCCGCCCCAAGGCGGATGAATAGAGTCCACCTTATTACCAATGTATCCGAACCCTCAGCAGCTGTTGACAAACCCGCTGTGTGTACCATTGGTATCTGGTACGCGTACGTTACTTCCTGTTAACGTAACTTGACTACTTAAAAGTCAATATTCTCAGTGTTACTTCCATTCCATGCGTTCCTGCCTGCTTGAACGACATAGCAACTTCATTTTGTGTTTTGAACACGCACGAAGGCCTACGATTGCACACATTCGGGAAAATAAAGGCGTTGTTTGAGCGCGGACCATTTATTTAGAGTACCCAATAGCCAAGGCCCGTGAAATCTACAACAAGTTGGGCTACGTCGTTCTTAAAGTTGGCCAGACGCTTGCAGCAAACCACAGCGCAATCGTTATCGGCAGCATTGGAATTTAGTACTCATATATGTGTATGTTCAGATCGAGCAATTCGTTTCGATGTCAGGATTTCTCAGGAACCACCCTACCTAATGCGTAAAATATAATGAGTGCCAAAAACCAACGATCGATTTGAGTGTAGCACGACGAACGATGAAAACAGTCTACATGTTCTAAGTCTGTTCGCGGCAAATATAAGCAATCTTAACGGTGGAAAATGAACAGTAGAAGCCACCGTAATTGCTAGCGTCAGATATATTAATACAGCAGAAATTCGCTTGACCAAGTATGAATACCGTGATCACGTCATGTCGACGTTTCCAACCACTCCTTGTGCGCCACTGCTCCCGTTCCAGCCCTCGTCGAGGCGGGCGACAGGACCTGGGTCGACGTGGACGCCAACGGGTACGACACACGCAAGTCTGGGAATGGCTGCAGCCCGAGCGGTTGCGTACCCTACAACACCCGGGACAACGATGTCTGGGCCAACTCTCGCTGGTCATGCAAGGGGGAGATCCTCGACAGCTCTGATCAGGACGACGGCTGCTGCATCACGTACTCGTTCGAGGAACCCCAGGACATTGTCAGCATGAGCATCGCCTTCCACAAGGGGGATGAGAACACCAGGACGCTGGACGTATTCGACAACGGCAAGCACCACAGCACCATCACATCCAGCGGCAAGACTCTCGACTACCAGTACTTCAACCTCTACACTGACGAGACGAAGACCCTCAAGCTTTGCCTCGACGACCCTAAGTGGTACACTACCGTCTGGCTGAGCATCACCGAGGTGCGTCGACGTAGCCTCACAGTACGCTATTAATTGATATACGCAGTTTGCTAGGTTCGCAAACAGGCAAGCATCTTGAAACTCAGTTACTTAGGTTTAGACGTGTGCATACGACAAGTGATATAAATTTACAGGAACACTTCCATATCCGTCGAGGAATAAACTTTCACACCAATAGGAGTTGTCATGACCGTGCACCTTCAGGAAGGAGTTTTTCAGGACATGCAGTTTTTGTGGTAAATACGATTTAGTTCTCTGGGGTGATACAACAAATTCATTTATAATTGACTTCATGGAAACCTTTCTATAGGGGTCATTCTGGGAAACCGTTTATTGTTTTGCGTATTGCAGACTTGAAACAAAAAAAAACAGATGTTTTTGTTTAGATGCAACCTAATATCTGGTACCAGGTATTACTTGGACCTTTCATGACTCCTCACCGAAAAACGACTTTTCCCGAACTATAATGCTCAGACCCACTCCACGGATCCCGTGTCATAGAGCGTGTGTCATTGGTAACCAGTTTGTGTCAGGCGCCGGATCGACCCGAACCCTTTTCGTCGCGAAGAGTGCCTCGTTCTCAAAACTACTCCACCCCGTACCTCTGGTCCCCATACAATAACTTGAACAATGGTAGTTTCTTAGGCTGCTGGCACTGGTTCCACTCCACTGTTAAAAGAGAATACCGAGCACTTACAGGCCAAACTTACTGGGCCTTTGCTTAGACCATCTGAGGCGTAGGGGGTTGAACAAGGGTAGCTGCGGAATTATGAAATATCTTGCTGCTGAGCAACTTTAGTAAGAGGCACTGTTCGTTATTAAAAACGCATCGGATCGATCCGCCCCCTGGCAAAAGAAAGGTTACCCGGGATCTACGCTCGCTAAATCCGTAGGTATGAAGTAAGTTTGAGCTCTAAAATTGGGCACACTTCATTGTCGCTAGAGGTTCATTACCGATCGAAATTATACGCGAAATAGTATTTTACCTACAAACCCAAAACGTATTGTTGACATTATAGGTAGCAGTGTTCTTAAATACATTGCCGGAAAGGGGCTCTTTGAAAGCAATCCTCAGGATACCGCTGGATCGATAGAAACGTAAAAGGTTTAGTTGTGAACGCGAGGGTTCAGGTTTGGTCAGGGTATCATTTTGATAAATCGACCGGTGATCTGTTGGGTAGTTAATTTCAACCCGACTGTTGGCAGCAATTACAAACAAAGTTATAGGTATCAATAAATACGCCTGTAACATTTCACGGTTTTGATTTACCCTAGCCAATTACCATGTCTATACTGTATGTTAGTGGGTGTGTTCCATTTATTAAACGCGCATATATAGTGTAGGTGCATGACGACAAGTGGCGTTTGAGTTAGTCATTGGGTTGTGTATGCCATGGTATATATGGCGTAACTTTTAGGGGCCTCTGTGATTGTCATACTCATACCTCCGTCTGTCATTCTTCACACGCTCGTCGCCTCCATGCCAAACGCTGCTGGGTGCACTTGTGAGAAATCGCCATATATAGCAGGGGTGCGGGTCGCAGGGGTTAGTTTAGGTAGAAAGCACTGGAAAATGTTTGTTTTTTTCAAACTGGCACGCCGGAGACGATTTTAATGATTATTATTGTGTGCTTCTAGAGGCTGGTACGCGACCGCGGCAGTGTTTTGGCGATTAACCTTGCAAGGACGGTGGTATTTATTGTCTCTGGGAGAGTGGTGTTCGCGTCGATTAAAACGAAATCATTAGGGTTGGATGCTTCGGCGACAAGGGCGTTTTCGAGTTTCAGACGAGCATCACAGTGATGAACAAAAAGCGTACATCAGCGTGATGATAAAATATCGTTAGCCAGTTGTACTGCAAAACAGCTACCAAAGAGACAACACACACCAGCCGATTGCCCTGAACACGTTCAGGCGAGAGTACCGTACAGCTTCACGTCTCATCTTCGCAGCACTGCTCATTACCCTCGACGACATGGAACAAAAACTAATAATAGGAGAAGCATTTCAGATGTGCCCACTGAAAAACAAAATAAACCCGGGCTTCGAATGTTCCGTTGATAATATTTTGCCTTATGTAAGTGTACGCCATTTTCATTGCAATTTTTTCACGCGCAACCAGCGTAGAAAGCCCACGGTAACAACCCCAATCACGAAGTCCTCCCCTGTACGGGGCAGCACTGGCTAAAAGGATTTGTTACAGTTGTGTATACTACGAGGTTGGGTCAAAGCAGGACACGCGCCGGACAGCGTTTTCTGCTATATATACACCGTAGCTGGTGAACGAGCACTCAGCACGTATTGCAGGTTCAATAGTTGTTGTGAGTATTTAACACACGTTGATCGTCAATACATGCCACACAAAGGTTGCTGAACAATACCTACAGTACTAAGTACCGCTCACGCATAAATGCGACTACCGTTGGACACAAACCTTAGATCATAAGATTTACGAGACGTTTTGGTACTACAATCACATTCCTGTTTAATCTCTCACAACAGCTGACACAGTTTCCCCACTAATGGATATTTCGCAGGGTGGCAGGGGAATGGGCTACTCGATCATAATGCATGGCCGTAGTCGTATTGCCGTTCATTCTTGCATCCCTACAATGACAGGACGGAGCATACCGAATTTTCTCAAGCCAGGCAGACATTGCTAGCACGGGGCGGGGTTAAACTCACCACACCACCCTCAACTTTCCTCGTCCCTGTGCGCAATGCCATTTACTAGATAGAGGATTAGCACTGTTTGACCCCCATGTATTTACACAAAACGTTTCCCTCTGTCTGCTCGTGCAAACCTACCTGCGTTTTACAGGTCCAGTTCTGGGTGGAGTAAGGTCTCCAATGCTTCCTTGAAGGACTGGACACTGTTTAGCTGGCAACCGCGTTGTCTGGTTTTTCGTTGTGGGCTTGGAGGGTCTGATTGCCGCACACAGGGTTCTATTATCTTGAGCGTGTAGTAAACTCGAGCCCTGGATCAAACGGGAAAATCCGCCCGTTGATAAATCCGCCCGTTGATATGTTCCATCGTAGTGGTGCACGTGAGGGCTCGCCTAGTTGTCCGAGAGCGTATTTTCTGACAGGGTTCGCTGCCTAGTGTGTTTGGTTCGTGAACAGGGTAATTGAGTGGTTGCCGCCTGTAAGGCTTAGGTGCCCACATAATGAGCGATGCAGTTTGCGCGTAGACTTGATGCTTGCCGACGAAGAACGTAGAGCCGTCACGGTGAAGTCGGGTAAATTTACGTCGATGGTGCGAGCTCGAACTAATACGTCCGGAGGATGTCCTGTCCGGGCGGATACGTAAGAAATGGGTCGCTTTGGTACATGGGGCTAACAGCTGCAAATGGTAAAGCACGCGATAAGTATGGAATAATGGGGTAAAAGTTTGAAATGTCGGTAATTGGGGTCTATCGTACACGAGTAAGAACAAGACCGCGGAGCACGCTCACGCGCTGTTGCCTCCCCCGCATTTTGCAGTAAAAGGGGTTGCACTGGACGCGCAGTCGGATAGTGTTGACTACATCGTTTGTTTAAAAACGCATGGGCGTCAAATCAATAACACCGTACCTACATATGTTTGCTGCCACGGCCTTGTCCGTTCATATGGTTTCAATATGTTTTTAAGTATTGCTACTGAATACCCGACGTTTTTCATAGTAGCCTGAGGCCGGTCCTCTGACAACTGTTTCAACCTTTTTCGGGTGTGCCGTGTTGTGCGTCGACTTCGGTTGGAGTGAGTTCTCGCGTTTTGCACACGATCCGCGTGTTTGCTATTCGGGGAGATGCAGTTATTGTACATGTTCACGTATGAGACGAAGGCCGCCGGCGTCTTTTCTCACGGCTGTCGACTGACACGAGGGATACTGACTCGGCACGTGTACAGTGTTCTCCGCTACCGCCTGCACGATAATATTTGCCGCAGTTCGACGACTTTCCGGACGTGTCAATCTCGTTTATACCATCGTGTTGACTTCCCTCCGTACCTCGAGCATTTGCGACTCTATGGGGAAGCTTATTACGCATCTCCGACGTTGGTTTACAGTCGATACGACTCTGCGATCTATATAGAATACCATCCATGTCGACAGTGGAGCTCGCTATACGAATGTTCGTAATAGAGACGCATTCTAACTCGTGTCGCTCGTAGGTGAAAAACAATACCTGTCTTAAATTTGAATGTATAACTCACAAGTATACGTTCATAATAGTGGCAATAGACGACCAATGCAACGCTTTACAAGCATCAAGCTGCGGTCCATTACCCCTATTCCCGCCTTGATTTGCGTCAAAGTGGAACGTAAAACCCAACAAACAGAAGAGCACGTAATATTACCACCTCGGCATCGAAACAGTCTCACCACCGGGCACACCGATTACGCACGAGCGCGCATAATGCCCAGATATACGGCCGACAGTCCTTGATCGCTTCTGCAACACCAACCAACTACCCATGTCATCACTGACATCTAACGTGCGCACGGCCACCAGAGTGTACCTGGATTATTGGGTTCATGTTTAATAGCACCCGTGCACGAGTTAGAATGCCTTCAACTGGCCGGAAGTTAGTATTTGATGATGCTGGCGGTATTGTGGAGCGTGATTCCGGGAACGACCGCCATTCTCTTGTGCCAATCACTAAATTCGCCTGGCTTACGCCCGTCCAATTTCTCCAGACCCTTGATCGCGTTGGTGAGGGTGCCGCTGTTGTTGTGTTTAGAGTCCTCCACGGTGGAAGGAGGTCGCAAGCGGTCTTGTATGATGCTACATCAGCCGTAGTAGTATTACCTACCGGATGAAGTACGTATCCGTACGAACTGTTGCTGTGCGGTGTAATGAGAAGGATACCGACAAATATTGGTCGTACCCGCCTCGTAGAAATGTATTCAAAAACGTAGTTATCACCAGTTGTTTGGGGTCACAGATCAACGACGAGAGTCTGATGACGATCGCCTAACAGTTACTTCTCTGGACATGATGGCCTCTCGGAAACTTCAATGTTCAGAGCTCCTTTTACTGACAGCTAAAAAGCGTATCGGGAGTTAACTTCGTTTCAAAGTTCAGGGCTCCTTTTACAGACAGACTTCGTTGTCGCTGTTGCTCGGGGTCACCGAGCCTAACGATCCAGGATGTGGACTACGCTCACCAGAGCTCCTAACCGCTTAGCGATGCTGTGGGTTGTCCAGCTGGAGTTGCTGTGGTATAGCGTACAGCACTCGATTGTTTATCGAGATTGTTCCTCGTCTATGATGAGCAGACGAGCCTGAGGTGATATTTCACAGCTCCTACGTGATGGTGCTCTGTGGGCGTCTCTGTCGCAGTTGTGGCAATTAGACTACAGCAGTACTGCAGTACAATGCCTTACGCAGGAACCTCTGAGATGCACGCGGTATCCATACCGCTTCAGTCACTCACGTTTCAACGAAGTAGACCTTCTATGGTTGATGTTTGATTTCTTCTCGTCGTACTCCTCGATGTTGAGAAGATGAAGCTCCAAAGCGCTGCAGACGCGGTTGCGTGATCTCCAATCCTCCCGATGAAACCAGTGGTGTAGATGATCTTGAACCGCCTTGCTAGCGGCTAGTCGCGCCCGCGCCTACGCGACACGAGGCTCATAACCTATTAGCGTGTGACGATTGACGTGCGTACCACATCGAAGCTGATGTGTTAGCCTAGACTCGATTACCGATGGCAGGTGAATACAAAATCTAAATTGAGAGGCAAAACGCAGGTCAGCGTAAAGTGAAACTGACTAGAGCTTCAAAGACAGTAAAATAAGCAGATGGTTGGCGACTCCTGGCCGGTGTTGTAGATTGATTGATTTGGTCAGTTGAAGATGGTGAGCAAAGTGGGAGTGAGCTACTGTGCGCGATAATCGCATGCGCAGCTCGTAGCTCCAAAACTAAAGGGGACGACCCTTGCAGTTCGATCCAAAACAAAAAAGGAAAGTACCCTGTATCTACTGCTGTACTTGTTTGGGTACGCACCCTCAGCTTATATTGATTACTTCAAGAACAACCAATCCTATGCTACCGGTTCCAGAGGGATCCTCAAGATAGTTCCTCTCAATGTTTACCAGTACGTTTGTACTACATGTGTTGGACATGATGTAAGTTGTAAACTGTTGTTTATCATATATCCAACATATTACTCTCGTTGAGACTTACTTGTACGTGTACGTGCATAACTACAGCAACAACAATTATCCTACAGGGTACGCATACATCACCCTTGAGTTTTATGTTAGTCACTACAACAGCTAAGTAGTACCATATGCTACCGGTCTTCGGAGGGATACTCAATGGATATCCTTCTTCATGTTTTCCAGTACGTACGTACTACAACCCACACCAGTACTTGGTACCAGGGTATCATATACCAGACATGATAGAGCTTATTAGCTGCTGTGTGTCATATCCAACATATTACTTATTGCTATCCTTTTATACAAGTAGCTACTAGTATGGTGTTCTACTATAGACTACTCGCTATGTGTACGAGTATAACACAGGTTCTGCTGCTAAATGCTGCATGAACAAACGACAACAGACTGAAAAGCTGTCTGTTGAACACATACATGTGCAATGTATATCTGATAACTTTGATGTTATCAAGTAGCGACGATGATGATTACTGGTAAGTATAATATCTGACACCCTGCGCATCATCTTACCCATGGATAGTAACGTTCATATTCCAATACATCGCCGTGGTTCAAAGTCGGTACGCGTAGCTAAGCGAACCTGATTCCTACTAAATGGAATAATTGAGTCGGAAATGAAATGGAACAAAGTCTTCAGTTTGGCGCCATAGCAGTGGCGTAGGCAAAGCAGTAAATACAAGTGGAATAGCCCAATATGCATATCCGTGTAACAAATATTCAAACGTGGGTCTACTGTATCCGTGTTTCGAAACCCTATCCCGGGTGTTCATCTCCAGGAAATATAACCTGCATATAAAAAGCGTCCAACTACCTCTGCTGCTGAGCGTTCATAGCGCGTGCAGATTGTTTTACAGCGTTTCACTCTTACGCGGAGAAAACAGGAAAATGGCACTGGGTCGTAGCTCGATTTCTGTTCAACTTTATATTTGTATACTGGCACCAAGGAAATATGTAGATCGCATTGACTTTCACGACCATTCGTAGTTAGCATCATTGTCTTAGTATAAACTGTAGCAGTGTCAAAGTCGTGACGAGTTCACAAGAACGTTTGAACGACGTTTAATGGTTACGTATAGAGTCCCACCTGTTCTATGAACCATCGACAGAGGGCATTGTGTGTCGATGAAACAATTCATCCAGTAAAAAAAAAATCTAGAACTTTACCGACCTGCTATCGATATCATAATACGGTGCAGCAAGAACTGAGACACACATGGAGGAACCGATATGCCCCTATCAGTCGAGGCGTGGGAAGGATAAATCGCGGCCTTGTTATCACGCATGAATCAAGACAACACTTAAAGCCTTTTGAGTAGCAAACGTGCAGATCGCGTTGGACTGTTTGTGTCGATTACATCCAAAGCGAGCTCACAGCACGGCACACCCGTCAAAGGTTGTAACCTATATGGGAAGCGCCGGCCTCAAACACGTTTAATCATCACCCGCTGGCTGCCAATGTTGAAACCGTCTACGAAAATATACTCACGGACAAGGTCGTTGCAGCAACCAAGTGTAGGTACGCGTACGAGATTATTGTTTTTTGTTTTAGTTCGAGTCCCATGTTGAACACCTAAAGCACAACCCGATTTAGTCGACACTATCCGATCCTGGTACTAAGCTGACCCCCGTTTACTGCGACGACCGAGGAATACACAATGCGCGCGATCCCCTGGAACTTACCCACCTCTGTGGGACAAACACGCCCTCAGAGTATTCAATACACAAGCTCCATGCTTACACTTACAATACGACTTGGAGAGCTTTCATCGATACGCCACAGCGATAAATGTATTGCTTACCCGCGGCCATTGGATATACTCCGGAAGAATATTAGCGCATACTCACAACCCTCAAGATCAACCGTCCCGAGCCCACGGTCATGATTGTACCATTCCCCCAGCAAACGAGCAATCGACGCTAGATCTAGGGTGTTCACTCTGCGGACACCTACGATTTTCAGGTCACGACTGCATAATTCTGCTGCTCACCAACCCCAAACTATTAGACAGCGAATACTGTCAGCACAGACTCTATCCAACAACTATGTGAGCCCCAAAGCCAGGGTATACTACAGTTTCATGACAACAGCACACTATGTGCCAGACACTATACGACGAAACATTTCGTCAAAACGACTAAATATGGCGTTCCCCCAGGTAATCGGTGTCCAGGCCTTGAACGAATGATTGGAGAGTTTACTCCACCCAGAACTGGACCTGAACAACGTAGTGTGATCGGAACAGCATGAAGGGGGAAGCACATTGATTGTATATATCGATGGCGAAACAGTGATTCTCCACTACCTGATAGTTGTTATGATGCAACATGGGCGAGAAAGATTTAGGTTGCTGTAGTGAGTCAAGACCTTCTCGCGGAACTAGGTGCACTTGGGTAAAGTAATGTCAGCTTGCGCGAAAGGCAAGTGAACGCTGCTAGTGCGCACACGTCTCGATAATCACATATTCGAAGGTTGACTTTCAACTGCAGTTGAAGTGTCGCAAGAGAGATAGGTACTGCTGCTGTAGGTACTGTTGACCGGTATCCAAGGCAACGTACTATGAATATTGAGATATCGGTCCGTGCTTAGTTGTCGTTCGGGAATAGTACATCGCAAATATCAACACAATCTGACGTTCGTCTCGCTGATAATCCCGAAATTGGCATTTGTTTACTGTGTTGCAACACGCCTTTAGTCGGCGCTTCGCTTACAGGCGGCGTTATGGCTTTACACCTTCCCGTTAACTGTGTACCTCGGCATTTACGTGTGTAACTCCGTCATTCCCATGGCTATCACTTGTACAAGGCCGAAACATATAAAGGGGTGACTCAAACCTCTGATTGTGCAGGTGTGAGAAAAACACTACATCCACTTAGCTATCCGTTAGATAATATGCCGTTGCTGGTAACGCATTTGCTGGATCGTGTGGCTACGGATTTCCTGCTGCTAATAAGCGTTCAGAGCCATTGACGTACGCTCGACGGCGCTTAAATATCGACCATCACCAAATGCTGGATTCCATAATGTTGTTTGATAACCACGGTAATGATTATGGACGATGTGTGTTATGTTCTATGATATGTGCCTGCTTGTAAAAGGGTATAATGTCGACAAATCTATACGCAGACGAAGCCAAACCAAACTACCACTGGAAAACAATATTGCCCGGGAGATAATTAAAATTCGGGTCACATAATCAACAAAGAGGCAATGGAGGGCCCCCTCACGTTGGATCACACCAACGAGGCAATAGAGGCCCCCCCCACGAGTTTGTCGGTTAGTGCCTGGTGGTAATCGATAGGAACAAGTGACACATAATGTGTCCTGTTACATTTCGCACTGTTAATAATGGCAGGTCATAATGTTGATGCCCGCGTTACTCCAATATCACCTTGCTGAAATATTCGACCGAACACTGTAAAACAATATTTAAATTTTCCCGAGCGCGCAGGCTCGATTTTTGCAAATGCAAATGAGCTATCAGCACCATGTCAACATTGCGGAAATCCTTCAACCCCGCAAAGCTTCTTCGCCCGGCGAATCTCGAGTGAGCTCCGAAACGTTCGATGTTGAGACGATCCACGTGTGACGAACGAAATAATTAGTTCAGACTGACAAATATACCTGACACACCCGGGAACCCGTTGAACCTAACCCCTCGATATTACGGCGTACACAACACAACACTGTATCCCTACTCCTCTTTTTTCGAGGCATTTATTCATCAAACGAACGCACGAATTGACGCGTAGCCACGATATTTTGACATTCTAGGTCGCGTCTACAACAATGATGAACAGGAGCGTTCATTGGATTTTGCCTGAAGTGTCTAAAGGCTACAGATAATAGTCGTAAGGTATGTAAGATTCCAATTAACCCGCCGTCTGTTTCCGATACTGAATATTGCTTCTATTGCGGGGATCGTAGTAAATAAACCCCTATGGGAAACGCAAACAACTTTGAATTTCCCTATCTGAACTGCCGTGATTTCGTCGTATATAATATGTCCCCCCCTAACAGTAACGCCGAACACCGCTTTATGGGCACTGTATTCACACGATTGGTTTTAGCGCAGTGTTGCCTTAAGCTACACGACCGTCCGTTTACAACTTAATTGTGTGTGAAAACATAATTCCGGACGAAGGTAGAATTATGTTCCTGTTTATACTATTTGCTTGTCGCTTGAAGTCTTCTGGATGGCAGGTTCCCACCATGACTGAGATTAATTATGGTTGAGAGTGCGAGTTCAGCTATCTACGAAATTGACAATAATTGATGCTCTAGAGTCCCCCACGGACGCACCTCGGTGATGCTCAGCCAGACGGTATTGTACCACTTAGGGTCGTCGAGGCACAGCTTGAGTGTCTTGGTTTCGTCGGTGTAGAGGTTGAAGTACTGGTAATCGAGGGTCTTGCCGCTGGATGTGATGGTGCTGTGGTGGTTGCCGTTGTCAAATACGTCCAGGGTTCTGGTGTTCTCATCCCCCTTGTGGAAGGCGATGCTCATGCTGACGAGGTCCTGGGGTTCCTCGAAGGAGTACGTGATGCAGCACCCATCGTCCTTGTCAGAGCTGTCGAGGATGTCCCCCTTGCAAGACCAGCGCGAGTTGGCCCAGACATCGTTGTCCCGGGTGTTGTAGGGTACGCAACCACTCGGGCTGCAGCCGTTCCCAGACTTCCTCGTGTCGTACCCGTTGGCGTCCACGTCCACCCAGGTCCTGTCGCCCGCCTCAACGAGGGCTAGAACGTGGGCGGTAGTGTGCCACGAGTAGATTGGCATGGGGGTACAGCGCGAACAGGGATGTTAAGTATTGAGTGAAGTGAGGTATTCTTGAATAACTCGTTGGAGATTTGAGCTCAGCAGTTGTGACTGTTCCCATGTTGATTTCTCCTTTCAGGTGGAGCTGAGTTTGGACGCGTACATGCCTAGATCATGTATACCCATATCATTGTTCATACATATACACTCACATCAATCATGATTATGAACCCACGAACTTCGACAACCGACTAAGATGATTCGAACGTTCCTCCGGAGACATTTACCCCATTCATCATAGCATCCACATACCAGTGAAAATGTTCACAACGGTGCAAACTTTGGTTGCGCTGTAAACACTGCACATTGGCACTGCATTGATTTCGGGAGAATTGCGTGCTTCCCACACTTTAAGGGTGAAGCCTTTCGCAACCGCCAACGGGGGCTCTGCTACAAGGGCCACTGTCGACCATAACAGAGTATCCCGTATCTGCGCAAGCGTGCGTTTTCGTGCATTGCGCAACACGAGCTGCCTTCTATATATGTTTCAAGCAGACAGGTTTATGTGGAGTCCAGCTATGGCAGTGCTGAATACTCTCCCGCCATTCAGGTCTGAAAGGGACACAATATGCAAGTACCAGATAACACACTTATTATTGCACGCCGTATTTAAGTTTTTGCAGACTGTCCCCAACGTTAGGCGTACGATCGTCATTGCGGCCAATCTATGAATACGTTGATGTAGGGCGGGTGTGTCTAACACGTGCTGTAGTAAGACCTGTAAACGACACCCCCTGTCGTATTCGAGTGAGTTGATGACTTCGTACAAATACGTACGTTGTGAATGCCACGCCTTCGTCACAATTTAGATTGCGTTCGGTTCTGCATGATTGGTACCACCATGCTCGGCGGACCAGGGAATCTTCCGCTCTTCAATAGGATGTCAGGGTCCGATAGTAAGTTTCTCGCCGTCGGCGGAGTGAATCCTATAGGAGACCTCATACGTACATATTAGGTTTCTTCACAACCAATCGGTTGGGGCTCTAGCACCACTCGCAGCGGCTACGAACGACGAACAATACGTTACAATAGGGAAACCCGTTGATTGGAAACACAACAACAATGTAAAGCTGCAGTACACCCAATCCGTGCGCAGCACCGTACAAAGCTGAACAACACGGTTGAATTCGGCTACTTCGATCGTACCAACTACTAAACTAAGATCGGATGTTACACTACGAGTAATGCGGTATTCTCAGCCGTAAAGCTACCACGGCCCCACATCGGGGAGACATCATACTAATATTGTAAGTGACTTCGCACTACTTTACATACATACGAAGTATACGACCAGTCGTTTGCCATATCATGTGATTTCACATGCGTTGCACCGGTGAGCAATCATTGCTTGCTTCGTACCTGACGCAGTGCCGACGGTGGCAGCGCAGATGGTGGCCAGGATAGCGAAGAAGCGCATGGTGATAGAGTCTTGAGCAGAAGTCTGAAGTGTTTGGTAAGTGTGGTGATGGTTTGGAGAGGAGGAGGGAGGAGTGAGTTGGCGGGTGCCCTAAACTCGTCGCTGCCGGTGGGGAAATGTTGATTCAACGTTTCAGCGACGGGAGTTGGATTGTTTAAGGTCTGGCATCTGAGTCGTGAAGACTTCTGCGAGACGAAATTATTATTATTCTTGATAATATATTGCGGAAGCAGTTCGGAATTCCGGAGAATCTAGTTGCGTTTTGTACGTGCCCTGGCAAACACAAACATTAAACGTAGGCCAACGTTTTGTGCGCCAGGAGACCTGCTGGGCTAGGAATCGACGGGAAATTCAATACCCACCGCAAGCTTCCTTGTGGTTTTACCTAGCAAACGATTGTTTGTCAAGTACTAGTTGAACTTGAGTCCGCTACCTTGTCGTTGGCAGCGGATAGATAGCCGGGTTGCGGTACGTGATGGACTCATTGTGCTGCAGGTCGAAGAGGTTCAATACGTTATACTGAAAACAGACAAGAGGCCACCCGGCAGACTACATATTTTCAGAAAATAATTGGGTATTCAGTGGTGGATGGCGTAGCGTTTTCCCACGTGTTTTACTTATTCTTCTGTCAGTTAATGCATTCTTCGCCAGATCTGAAGAGCACGCCGGTCGAATTCTTAGACGCCACACTATCTGTCCCCGCCTATGCCGAGGACCAGAAAAATAAACTGTTTATATTATGTTCTATGCCAATTTTGCTCAACGTGGCCAGAATTTTGTCGGAATAAAATCTGCGAGTGATCTAGGCAACCATTGTGCCTACATTTTGTCTTCATGCCGTTAGTGTGCGTGGTACATAGAATACATGTTTGAAGCATGAAAAATATTCGATTTTGACGGGTTTTGGCATATACTGGTCGGGGCTGAGCTAGAGTCTAGAACTCGTTGTTCTACACAGAGCATGTATCCACAGTAAGATTTCGAGACGTTGCGTTCCCGTTGAAGCTGTAATTCGTTGTCGTCTGCGCGTTGTAGCATTTTAGTCTTCTTGTGTTGGATTCAATTATGAAATGTACCTTCTATACTTAATGCTAAACCAGTCTGGAAAAACGGATGGTGTACGACAGGTAGTATCAGGTATCTTATCATCCTACTGCGTATACTATGAAACGCCCACGCGTTCAAAGGGTTGGAGTTGGTGAAACTGCCGCAACACACATACCGGCACCAAAAGGAAGCATATGGTTCTCGAATCTGTTTCTCTGAACCGTATTTACCTGCCGACAGAAGGAGCATGTATGGGTCATCACGCGTACAAACCTACCCTGTCAACGACATACCCTACCTCTAGTTCACTCCTCGATAGGCTACCTCAGTACTCTTCTCATGGACAAAGTCAGGGTGATGATTCCTACAAACCCGAGGTTTACGGCGTCTGTAACACCGTAATTTCTCACGTTTCTTCTGGACCGCACCAGAGTGTCCTAAATCAGGGTGCTCGATATACTCCAAACAACAAGCGACTGACTCCATTGCCTCTTTGACGTACAACAGCGTTTTTTCTGTAATCGTCTTAAGGGTATGACGCGTAATGTCAGATGTAGGGTAGTTGTGTTTTAGACCAACAACGGCCATGCGGGTTTGGTGTGCACCGGATGTACTGTCTAATGTCATATATGTTCAAAGTAGTATTATGGTGGTTTCTTGTAGAATATAGCATGTCTGGCGAAGAGTACGGTGTGATATAACTGATATATATGGGGTTTCGTGTGCGTAAGAGGTCGTACATCTAGAACAACACTTTATGTATGGTGTCTTGCATATATACATATATATATATATATATATCGGGTTCAGTATATTCCCAACGTCGGTTCAATGTGAAATTACCCCACAATACAAATTCAAATCGGCACCCTCCTCCCGTTTTGAAAACAACTAAAAAGCGAAACCGTAGTGTGGCGTCGGTTTTGTTGTTTTTGCGTTTCTGACCACAACGTAAATGATAATTGTCTCCACACAGTAGCATATCATTATACATATACAGTGGTGTTTATAATGGCCCCAAATATAGTATTGTTGAAGTGTGTGGAGTAAAAACGTAAAACCAAGACACAAACCGAAACGAAGCCAACGGGGAACACTAATGAAATCTGGCCAGGTACCACATGTGTCCATAATCTTGTAACAATTGCAAGAGGCGGGACGCCATCAACTTGTTTTGTGTGTGATTGGCTACTGATGCCAACTTAACTACTGTTGTGGTACTAACTGCTGTGGTATAAGTATACTAACTATTGTTATTGACACAAAATGCCCATCAGCGGTATAACACATAGACGATGGACAAACAAGTGTCACAAGACAAAGACCAACACCCCTTCTCCTACAGTCACAAACCTACCTGCACCATCAAAAAGCGTACGAGGCACAACGGGGTGAAATACAATTCATCCACATGCCCACATATTTTAGTGTGCACAATAGTGTATCGGGGATACGTGTGTACATGCATGCCCACAACAGTATTGCCATGCTTCCACCGCCGGTGTTGCACAGTCTGCACCAGACGTGAATCCACAATCGTCCACGTGTGATAGTATGGCATGAATTATTTGCGGTGTCCAACCATCAATGTTTTATTTGTTGCACGAGAACAATTATGCGAATTTTAATGCCGCTGTATAACTGTATGTTATTCAATATGCATACTGGTAGGCTACAATGAGGCAAGTGAGTGATGATGGCCAAACGATGATACGTATGTAAGTGAAAACTGTTGTATAACATTCAATATTGAATATAAAGTACACAATTTCCTCAGCGCTGCGTCTAGGTACGAAACAATACGCAACAGTATAAGTGGCCGAGTCGCCATATATATTAGTGTTGGATATCGAAACCAAAAACGTTTGGGTGCGATAAGGCAAAACTATCTTCGATAACGATATCGATAACGATAAGAATCGTACCAAATCGAAAACCCCAAAAAGTCGATAACGATAACGATAACGATAATAGAGGCGAAAACAGACGCACAAAGCCCCCGCAACGCCCACCCCCGCCCATGTACATTTGTTTCTTGTCACGTGATCAACACGAGACCCTGAAATATTATATTTGCATCTCAAGCCTCAACGTCCCCACCACGAGTTGCGTAGATCCTGCCGCCCTGCGACGTGCTCGGTGATAGGGTGCCAATTATCATACCATGTATCATGTTCCGTGCGTGCTCATGCCTCATCATGTTATTCTTACACACACAAGTACATACCTACTAGGTACCAGGTATATATTATGTTGATTGGTGAACGATCGAAGTTCGTCTATCAGGCCTGGTTTTGGGTCATTTTCGAGCTACGTACATATATAATATATCGTGCCTTTCGAAGGTGAAACATACTATAATAAATGTCTTGTATAAATAGTGCGAATTAATTATAACGTGTCCCTCGAAGGTGAAGACTAATGATATTTTCCCTCGAAGGTGAAAACTAATTATACCGCACGTAACAACTTGTATCGTGTACCCACCCAGCCACCATATTGTTTATTTTGCTTTCGAAGTTGTATTATATCAATGCGCTACCCCCCGGCCGGAGAAGAGGTATACTTGGTACAGTAGTAGTAGCAGCTTCAAATTAGGTCAACCAATCGATGCGGTGTTTCTTGTTCGCGCCTCACCTTGCTCGCCCCTCCCGGCTTTGCCGGGGACAGCCTCTCGGCCGTGCTCGCGTGGTGTCCCGGGGGAGGGGTGTGCTGTTTTTTATATGTTATATTCAAAATATATATAGCCCTTCCGATGTCAACTCTGTCTACTCGTACATGCGCGATCGGAGTATCCCACGCAGCTTAAAAACACGAGTTTCGACGAAATCCTCGATCTCACAGCTGTCGTTTATTTTTTTTATTTTAAAAAAGTATTTCATACACATCAGTCTACGTCAAGATACATAAATAAGAAGTCGCATACTTCAACATACACGAATCTTTCTTTCCTTTCTTGTGCTTCAGAGCAAATATGTCGGTTGATAGACTTTGAACCCCTTGATAGACAACAATCCACCAAATACCGCGACAGACAGCCTTGACAAGATAAAGCGCAGGTGGCATTGAAAAAATCCCCGGTTTTCAAAAACGCTTATAAAATTACTGAAAACTTCGATGTTTTATTTGTTTAGTACACAACACTATAATTTCAGTATAACCACTCCCGACTTTATTTTTTCTTGTTAATCTCAGCCTTCCTTTCGTAGTGCTCGTTTTCTTAAATACAGCACCATCATCACTAGTATTGTACCATAATCAACATACACAGTACAGGACTAAGAAACAAGAAAACTGGCCCAGCTTGGATTTCATATTTGAGAATGGTTGCGCTATGCACTAATTTCAGTACAACGACTCATTTATATTTTTCTTGTTAATCTCAGCCTGCCTTTATTATTGCTCGTTTTCTTTTTTGGTATCCTGTTCTGCGGTATACCAGGTGTACATCTTATATATCTCAACCGGTTAATTTAATTGTGTTACGCGTATCATGCCTTGGTATTATCCTCGCATATTGCGGTTTGTTGCTGTGTCCCCTATATCCCTCTGAGAGGCGTTCGGCATTTAATTTTTATCGTTATCGTTATCGTTATCGTTTATCGCCTATCGTTATCGTTATCGTTTATCGCCTATCGCTATCGTTATCGAAATACTGAACTTTGTTCGGTTCGATAATTATTTTTATATCGAACGATGATATCGAAAGGTTCGGTACGATATCCAACACTAATATATATATCTACTGTAGATATTATGGTGCAACATGGGCAAGAATAAAGTTATCTCCTTTCGTGCTTGATAGAGTCGTTACACTATTTTGGTACCACGCACGGCTTGGACGGCCACCAAATTCCGCTCGCTTGAAATGAGTTTACCCCAGCCTTTGCCACAGGTTTCGAAATTACTTTTGAAAGGTGTACCCAATGTATTATCGAGGCTCACTATATCCGGTACATATATAAAAGAGATACATATGTATCATTGCATACATACATTACTGTTATTCCGTGTACGAGTACTATGTACAGGGTAGGGACTAGATATTGCGTGGTACATTGTATACACGGTGGTCCAATTCAGGGCCACAGTAAGAACTGAACTGCGTATACTGTCTTGTTAATGTTACGCGGTGAAACTTTAGTCATTTAATATACGGGTACGTTCTATTTCCGTGACGATGTGCCTACTGCTGACGGCGGTGCAACTGGCTCAATTACAATAGCACTCAACACACGTAATGTAGCTAGCTAGCTATGTATGAACCACAAACGAGCCTAAAGTTGATATTATCCTGCCCGTCTACTCCTAGACCACTCCAACAACCCGCACACCTTGCTGTACGCAGTTACTGCTTTGTGCTGTCGGAACTCATACCAAAGGCGACCTAATACCCCGGATCATTTTAGCATAGTGTTTCTACAACATGTGTCCACGGAAAACTAACATCGCCTGCCAGAGCTCTTCAGCACTTATTTGCCAGGCCGTCAAATAATCACCACTTGCTTCGTACAAAAGTTGGCGAAACATTTACCCGCCCTAGCGTCGATCATACGGCACCCACCATCTCACTCCTCCATCGTCCTGTCGAAACCTCCACCTGAGCTACCTCACACAAAATTATCCAACCCAAAACTTCATCACCATGCGCTCTTTTGCTATCCTCGCTACCATCTGCGCTGCCATCGTCGGCACGACTTCAGGTTCGAATTTTGAAGTAATAGAGTATATGTACAACGTAGGTGAATCTGTGTGGGTGTGTGGTATGACAAACGTATTCCAACCGCGGCCTCACGTCATGGGCTGTATGCAGTATGTTATATAGTACGGTATGACGTTAATGACGTTGTTATCAGGTTGCCATTTGAGAATATTGATATATATTGATTGGTGTCTGTCCGATCCGAAGGGGGTGTGAAGTGTGCGTCTTCGCTTTGATGCCGCGGTTAAAGGTTTCGGCATTTTGCAGGGTAAATCGTTTTTGTGTTTCAAATCACCTCACAACATTATTAATCGTTCGTTGATAGTTCAAGTGACGATAAAACCGTCAACAGTGAGTGTGTGAACAATCACGATTTCTCCTCCAATGGTTTGTCACCGAGATTCACTCGGTTAGCGGCGATCAGGTGTCAATGTAACACTGCTATCTCGTTCAAGAGCAGAAGCGTCAGGGACCTCCGTGATATGATAGTACCGATCGTGCATAACAAAGCGCGATTGGAGAAGTCCTGTCGTTCATTGAATGTGTGTACGGTGTCATCTAAAAAAAGTAAGCACTGTATGAGATGGGTTTACAGTTCCTACTTGTTCGACACACCCGCCCCAAGGCGTATGAATAGAGTCCACGTTATTACCAATATATCCTAACCCTCAGCAGCTGTTGACAAACGCGCTGTGTGTACGATTGGTATCTGGTACGCGTACGTTACTTCCTGTTAACGTAACTTGACAACTAAAAAATCAATATTCTCATTGTTGCTTTCATTCTATACGTACCTGCCTGCTTGAACGACATAGCAACTTCCTTTTGTGTTTAAACACGCACGAAGGCCTACGATTGCACACATTCGGGAATATAAAGGCGTTATTTGAGCGCGGACCATGTATTTAGAGTACCCAATAGCCAAGGGCTGTGAAATCTACAACAAGTTGGGCTACGCCGTTCTTAAAGCTGGCCAGACGCTTGCAGCAAACCACAGTGCAATCGTTATCGGCAGCATTGGAATTTAGTACTCATATGTGTGTATGTCCAGATTGAGCAATTCGTTTAGATGTTAGGATTTCTCAGGAACCACCCAACCGAATGCGTACAGTTCGATGAGTGTCAAAAATAACGATCGGTTTGTGTGTAGCACGACGAACGGTGAAAACAGTCTACATGCGCTAAGTCTGTTCGCGGCATATATAAGCAGTCTGAACGGTGGAAAATGAACGGTAGAGGCTATACGGTCAGATACGTACATACAGACGATAATCGCTTTCCCAATGATCACGATATGTCAACGTGTCTAACCACTCATTGTGCGCCACTTCCCCCGTTCCAGCCCTCGTCGAGGCGGGCGACAGGACCTGGGTCGACGTGGACGCCAACGGTTACGACACACGCAAGTCTGGGAATGGCTGCAGCCCGAGCGGTTGCGTACCCTACAACACCCGGGACAACGATGTCTGGGCCAACTCCCGCTGGTCTTGCAAGGGGGAGATCCTCGACAGCTCCGATCAGGACGACGGCTGCTGCATCACGTACTCCTTCGAGGAACCCCAGGACATTGTCAGCATGAGCATCGCCTTCCACAAGGGGGACGAGAACACCAGAACGCTGGACGTATTCGACAACGGCAAGCACCACAGCACCATCACATCCAGCGGCAAGACCCTCGACTACCAGTACTTCAACCTCTACACCGACGAGACAAAGACCCTCAAGCTTTGCCTCGACGACCCTAAGTGGTACACTACCGTCTGGCTGAGCATCACCGAGGTGCGTCGACGGAACCTCACAGCACGCTATTAATTGATATACGCAGGTTTTTAGGTTCGCAAACCGTCAAGCATATTTACACTCAGTTACTTAGGTTTAGACATGTGCATACGACAAGTGATACAAATGAACAGGAACACTTCCATATCCGTCGAGGAATAAACGTTCGCACCAGTACAAGTTGTGATGACCGTGCACCTTCAGGAAGAAGTGTTCCAGGACATGTCGTTTTTGTGGTATAGGCGATTTAGTTCTCTGGGGTGATACAACAAATTCATTTATAATTGACTTCATGGAATCCATTCTTAAGGGGGCATTCTCTGAAACCGTTTATTGTTTTGCGCACTGCAGACTTGAAATAAACAAAAATAAATGTGTTTGTTCAGATGCAACCTAATATCTGGTACCAGGTATTATTTGGAATTTTCATGACCCCTTACCCAAAAACGACTTTTCCCGAACTAGAATGCTCAGACCTACTCCAAGGATCCAGTGTCATAGCGTGTGTCATTGGTAACCGGTTTGTGTCAGTCGCCGGGTCCATCCGAACCCTCTTCGTCGCGAAGAGTGCCTCGTCCTCGAAACGACTCCACCCCCTACCTCTGGTACCCATACAATAATCTGAACAATGGTAGCTTCTTAGGCTGCTGGCACTGGTTCTACTCCACTGTTAAACGAGAACACCGAGCACTAGCAAGCCAAACTTCCTGGGCCTTTGCTTAGACCATCTGAGGCGTAGGGGGTTAAAAAAGGGAGAGCTGCAGAATGATGAAACATCTTGCTGCTGAGCAACTTTAGTAAGACGCACTGTTCGTGATGAAAAACGCATCGAATCGATCCGCACCCTGGCAAAAAAAGGTTGCTCGTGATCTACGCTCTTAAAATCCGTAGGTATGAACTAAGTTTGAGCACTAAAACTGGGCACACTTCATTGTCGGTAGAGATTCACTAACGATCGAAACTATAGGCCAAATAGTATTGCAAATATAAACACAAGAACATATATGTTGTTATTATAAACAGGAGTGTTCTTAAATATATTGCCGGAAGGGGTCTCTTTGAAAGCAATCATCAGGATACCGCTGAAACGATAGAAACATAAAATGTTTGGTTGTGAACGCGAGGTTTCAGGTTTGATCAGGGAATAATTTTGACAAATCGACCGGTGATCTGTTGTTGACTAGTTTATTTCAACCCGACTGTTGGCAGCAGTTACAAACAAAATGGTAAATATCAGTAAATACCCCTGTACATTTAACGGTGTCGATTTAACCTAGCCACGTGCCATGGCTTTACTGTAGGTTAGTGGGTGTGTTCCATTGATTAGTTTACTGTAGTTTCGTGGGTGCATATATAGTGTAGGTGCATGGCGACAAGTGGCGTATGAGTTACAGTCATTGGGTTGTTTTTGCCGTTATATCTATGGCGTAACTCTTAGGGGCCTCTGTGTTTGTCAGACTCATACCTCCGTCTCACACTAGTCGGCCATTCGTCACACGCCCATCGCCTCCATGTCAAATGCTACGGGGTGCACTCGTGAATCGCCATATATAGCAGGGGTGCGGGTCGGATGGGTTATTTTAGGTAGAAAGTACTGTCGGCAAAATGTTTGTACATTCGAACTGACACGCCAGACACGACATGGACGATCATTATTGTGTGCTACTAGAGGCTAGTACGCGGCAAAGTCTATGTTGTGGCGACTAATGTTGCGATGACGGTGCTATTTATCATATCTGGGGAAGTGGTGTTCGCGTCAATTAAAACGAGATCGTTAGGGGTGGATTCTTCTGCGACGAAAGCGCTTTCGAGCTTCAGACGAGCATCATACTGCTATACAAAAACGTACACCAGCGTGATGATGAAATACCGTTAGCGAGCTCCACTGCGAAACAGCTACGAAATTACCAACACACCCATGCTGACAACCCCAATTACTAAGTGCTCCCCTGTACGGAGCACCACTGGCTAAAGGGATATGTTTACAGTTGTGTAAAATACGAGGTTGGGTCAAAGCAGGACACGCGCCGGACTGTGTTTTCTGGTATATATACATCGTAGCTGGCGAACGTGCATTCAGCGCGGACTGTAGCCCAATGCTTGATGTGAGTATTTGACACACATTGTTCGTCCATACGTTCCACACAAAGGTTGCTGAACAATACCTACAGTACTAAGTACCGCTCATGCGGCAATGCGACTACCGTTGAACACAAACCTTAGATCATAAGATTTCCGAGCCTTTTTGGTACTACAGCAGCATTCTTGGTTTCACTCTCACACCAGCTGACACAGTTAGTTGACAGCTTCTCGCACTGCTGCTTGTTTCGCAGGGAGGCGGGGGGGGGGGGGGGGGGGGGCAGGTACTCGATATTCATGCATGGCCGTAGTCGTTGTACTATAGACCCTCGCATGCTTACATTGCCAGGACGGAGCATATCGGTTTTTTTCCGACCAGGCAGATATTGCTAGCACGGGGCGGCGATAAAGTCTCCTCAACACCCTCAACTTCCCTCGTCCCTGTACACAATGTCAACTACCAGATAGAGGATTAGCACTGTTTGCCGCCCGATGTATTTGCTCAAAACCTTTCCCTCTGTCTGCTTGTGCTAATCTACCTACGTTTTCCAGGTCCAGTTCTGGGTGAAGTAAATCTCCAATGATTCCTTCAATGCCTGGACACCGGTTAAGCTGGCAACCGCGATGTGTTGTCTGTTTATTCGATGTGCACTTGGAGGGTTTTACTCCCGCATACAGGGTGCTGTCAACTTGAGCGTGTAATAAACTCGGGCCCCGGATCACACGGGCAGATCTGCCCGTTGATCTGTTCCATCGTGGTGGTGCACGTAAGGGATCGCCTAGTTGTCTGAGGGCGTATGTTCTCGCTGGATTCGCTGCCTAGTGTGTGGGGTTGGTGAACAGGGTAATGGAGTGGTCGTCGACTGTAAGGCTTAGGTGCCCACATAATGAGCGCAGCAGTTTGCCCGTTGACTTTACGCTTGCTGGGGGAGAACGTAGGATCTTTAGGGTGAGGTCGGGTCAATTGACATCGATGATGCGAACTCGAACTGATACGTCCGGAGGATGTCCCGTGCCAGCAGATACGTCACAAGTGTGTCGCTTTGGCACATGTGGCTAACAGCTTCAAATCGTAAAGGACGCGATGAGTCCGGAATAATGAGGTATACGTTTGCAATATAGCGAGGTGGTGTCTATCATACACGAGTAAAATCAACACCGCCGATAACAATTACGAGCCGTAGCCTCCCCCTTATTTGGCGCACAGGGGGTTTCGCTGGACACGCAGTCGGAGACTGTCGACTACATCGTTTTTTGCTCAATCACCCATGGGCGTCAAATCAATAACATCGTACCTGCATATATGTTTGCTGCGGCAGCCTTGTCCGTTTGTATGGTTTCAATACATTTTCAAGTGTTGCTACGGAATGCCCGACGGTTTGCATAACCCGAGGCCGGCCGTCTGCCAACTGTTTCAACCTTGTTCGGCTGCTCCGTGTTGTGTGGTGACTTCGGCTGGAGTGATATCAAGCGTTTTGCACTCGATCCGCGTGTTTGCTATTCGGGGAGATGCAGTTATTGTTCATGTTCATGCTTGAGACGAAGGCCGCCGGCGTCCTTTCCCACAGCTGTCGACTGACACGAGGGATACTACTCGGCACGTGTGCCGTATTCTTCGCTACTCAATGCATGATGATACCTTCCTCAGTTCGACGACTTTCCGGGCTTGTCTTTCTAGGCTATACCATCGACATGTGTTGACCTCCGTCCGTACCCCAAACATTTGCGACTCTATCCATAAACGTATTACGCTTCTTCGACGTTAGTTTGGAGTCGATACGAGTCTGCGATCTATGTAGAATACCATCCAGGTTTTGTAGTGTAGCTCGGTATACGAATGTTCGTGATAAAGAAACATTCTAACTCGTGTCTTCCGTAGGTGAAAAACAGTACCTGTCTTAAATTAGGATGCTTAAATTACAAGTATACGTTCACAATGGTGCCATTAGACGAGCAATGCAACCTTTTACCAGCTTCAAGCTACGGTCCAATGCCCCTACTCCCGCCTTGATTTCCGTCAAAGTGGAACGCGAAACCCAACAAACAGAAGTGCACGTATTATGAACATCTCGCCATCGAAACAGTCTCACCACCGGGCACACCGATTACGCACGAGCGCGAAACAACTGCCCACATACACAGCAGACAGTCCTTGATCGCTTCTGCAACACCAACCAACGATCCATGGCATCACTGACGTGTAACGCGCGCACGGCCACCAGAGCGTACCTGGATAATTGGGTTCAGGTTCCATACCACCTGTGGAAGAATTTTAATGCCTTCAACTGTCCGGAAATTAGTCTTTGATGATGCTGGCGATATCGCGGCGTGTGATTCCGAGAACGACCGCCATTCTCTTGTGCCAACGCCGGCATGGATGCACAGCCCTTGTACGTACAGCAGCGGCCTTTTTTTTTTTTATGGTCGATTTTTTTACGTCTGGGCTTTTTATCTTGAAATTAGTGTGAAAGCCGCTAAGTCGCGAAATTACGGGTCGATTTTGATTCTGACCGAAGTTCTGGAGATCCAATTTTTCACATATGGGGGAACAAAATTCGCCTGGCTTACGTCCGTCAAATTTCCCCAGACCCTCGATCGTCGTCGTGAGGGTGCCGCTGTTGTTGTGTTCGGAGTCCTCCATGGCGGCAAGAGATCGCCAAGCGGTCTTTTATGATGCTACAGCAGCAGTGGTAGTAATACCTGCCGGATGAAGTACGTATCCGTTCGAACTGTTGCTGTGCTGTGTGATGAGCAGGATATCGACAAAGAATCGGCCGCACCCGCCTCGGAGAAACCTATTCGAAATCGTAGGTATCACAAGTCGTTTGGGGTCACATATCTATGACGAGAGTCTAATGACGATTGCCAAACAATTATTTCGCTGGGCTCGACGGCCTCTCGGAAATTTGAAAGTTCAGAGCTCTTCTTATAGACAGCTAAAAAGCGTGTCGGGAGTTAACTTCGTTTCAAAGTACAGGGCGCCTTTTACAGACAGCTAAAACGCGTATCAGAAGTTTACTTCGTTATCGCTGCGGCTCCTACCAGGTTTTGGACTACGCTCAGCAGAGCTCCTACCCTCTTAGCGATGCTGTGGGTTGTCAAGCTCGAGTTGCTGTGGTATAGCGTACATCACTCAATTTGTTTATCTAGATTGTTCCTCGTCTACGATAAGCAGACGAGGCGGAGGTGATATTTCACACCTCCTACGTGATAGTGCTCAGGGGGCGTATCTGTCGCAGTTGTGGCAAAGAGACTACAACCGTACTGTAGTAGAATTCCCTACGCAGGATCCTCTGAGATGCACGCGGTATCCGTACTGCTTCAGTCACTCACGTTTCAACGAAATAGACCTTCGATGGTTGATGTTTGAATATTCTCGTCGAACTCCTCGATGTTAAGAAGATAAAGCTCCAAAGCGCAGCAGACGCAGGTTGCTTGATCTCCAATCCTCCTGATGAAACCAGTAGTGTATATGATCTGGAACCACGTCGCTAGCGGTTAGTCGCGTCTACGCGACACGAGGCTCATAACCTATTAGCGTGCGACGATTGACGTGTGCACCAGCATGAAGCTGATGTGTACGCCAAGACTCGGTTACTGACGGCCGATGAATACACAGTTTAAATTGAGAGGCAAAACGCAGGTCATCGTAAAGTGAAACTGACTAGAGCTTCAAAGAAGAACAAAATAGGAAGAAGGTTTGGCGACTCCAGGCCAGTGTTGTAGATTGATTGATCTTCTCAGCTGAAGATGGTGAGCAAAGTGGGAGTGAGCTGGTGTGCGCGATAAGCGCGTGCGTGGCTCGTAGCTCAAAAAAAAGAGGGGACGACCTTTGCAATTCGGTCCCAAATACAAAAGAAAAATACTATTGGAAGGTATCTACTGCTGTACTTTCTAGGGTACGGACCCACTGTTAGGAGTGTCGATCGATCATGTTTTAGACGTAAAACAATGTCCGGTCTATTCGACAAACCGTTCAAAAAATCGAAAACAAATATTTTTGAAAGGTGTCTCCTACAACCCTATTTACTTGATTTTAGACTGCAATCACGGTTGCAGTAAATGCAAATTTTCTCCACAATACAAACGAATTGGTGGCTGTCATTCGACAGACACACGTAATCGATGAAGACCGAGGGGAACACAAATTGTTTTTTTTTCTGCAGTGTTTTTTTCCGCGTATACGATTGAAAATGTTCGCAAAAACTCGATTTTGATGTTTAATTCGTATCTTTCTGTCCCTTGCGGAAGAAATCTTCGACATAACATCAAAAGTAATACATGATTTCCCCTCCGCCACGACATTGTGCACACAGCAAAGCCACCCGCGCTTGAATCCATCAAGTACTCGACAAGAAATCTTGCACACAAGTTGATCCACTTTTGAGTAATTCTTCGATTTTTTTTTTCATCGCTTGCTCTTTTCGTATATACCAGGTATGGTTCATGGTGTGATTTGGCGCTTAAATCTTGACTGAGTTGGCGCGTACGTACGAGTATATTTTGTTTGGCCGTGCTTCTTCGATGCTTGGTTTCTTGTACGAAGTAGTCCCGGGCGGTGCCTTTGAACGACTTGCTTTGCCGTACGATACCATGCTGCTGCTGCTGTAGGGGGTAGCATCCAGTGGTTGCGGCAGCAGTATGGGTAGTGTCTACAGCTGCAGATGTTTTTCACTGATGGGTGAAGTCGAGCCTTTGCGATTCACAACAACGATCGCCTTCGAGCGTTTATTATTATATAGTTTAGTGAGGAAAACACGAGACCAAATATTTTTTCATCATTGTAGTGTTTGATCAGTACCACTTTGTCCCAAAATATAAGGAACGTTTGGATGAAACAATCCAAGAAAAAAAACCATTATATTTGCAGACAGACGAGTACCAGGTGCCTGGTACCAGTTGGTATAAAATATAAAACATGTTGTACCACAGCACCTGCGAGTAGGTGCTCATATGCCAATCACCCTTGCCGAGAGAACCCACACGGAAAAGGGGTGAGTCAACCCCGCAGTGACGGCGAGATGCAAGATGTATATACAACACGCGACCGATGCGATGCGCAAAGATGGGAGTATCCTGTGCAGCAGGAGCAGCAGCAGCAGAAGCAGCTGCGGGTTCCTCAGCCCAGCGCTATCGCCGGCTGCACCAGCAGCGCTACTGCAGGTTGTGCCATCCAGGTTTGCTCGCAAGGCAGCAGTAGCAGCGGGGTGGCCACCTCCGGCTTCAAGCGTGTCCAGCAAGGGATCCACTGGCCTTCTATCGGCCATCGCGCAGGAGCTTGTACGAGACAACTCTGTGCTCCGCCGATGCTAACTCCTCTGTGGAACGCTGCTACTCTGAGTGGTGCCGAGCAACACTTCCTCGGTGCTTGTTCACCTTTTTTGTTTTTAACAATTTGCTGCTCGTGCTTGTACGCCACTCTGCTGCTGCGTCGATCATAACACGGCACATCTTTGTCTTTTTTGTTTGAAAGGTAGCATCACTGAATAGTTTTTTGGGGCAATTTGCCCTGTTCGGATTGGTTGATTTTCTAAAGATTTTTTTTCCCAGATATCGATCATGGGACATTTCCTTGCCTTTTTTTACGTCTAAAACGAATCCATCGACAACCCTAACTGTAGCTTACCTTATTACTTCAACAACAACCAATGGTATGCTACCGTTTGCAGAGGGATCCTGAAGATAGTTCCTCACAATGTTTACCACTACGTTTGTACTACATGCGTTGGACATGATGTAACTTGTAAACTGATGTTTATCTTATATCCAACGTATTACTCTCGTTGAGACTTACTTGTACGTGTACGCACATAACTACCGCAACAACAAATATCCTACAGGGTACGCGTACATAACCCTTGAGTTCTATGTTAGTCACTACAACAACTAAGTAGTACTTTACCGGTCTCCGGAGAGAGACTCGATGGATATCCTTCTTCATGTTCACCAGTGCGTACGTACTACAACCCACAGCAGTACTTGGTACCAGGTAACATATACCAGATATGATAGAGCTTGCAAACTGCTGTGTATCATATCTAAGATCTTATTTGTTGCAATTTTCTTATACAAGTAGCTACGAATACTCGTATGTTGTTCTACTATACACTACCGTATATCACAATGTATACCACATCCCCTCGGACCAATTTCAAAGCCTATTTTCTCGACGACCGGTCGAGTGCTAACCCCGGGCGATCCGTCTATAGAAAGATCCCGACGAGATGCCCCCGAAGCCGTCTTTCTCGTTGTCTGTGCCCCCCTGGTTATGCAGAAATTTGTCTTTGAAATTCACCCCAGGGGGTGTGATAAACACAGTCATATACAGTACTCGCTATGTGTGCGATTATAAGACATGTTCTGCTGCTAAATGCTGCATCAACAAGCAACAACAGACTGGAAACCTGTCTGTTGAACATATGCATGTGCAATGTATACCAGATGACTTTGGGGTTATCAAGTAGCAACAATGATGATTACTGGTAAGCATAATCTCTGACACCCTGTGCATTATCTTACCCATGGGTAGTAACGCTAATATTCCAATACATCGCCGTGATTCAAAGACGGTACCTAAACGAACCTGATTCATACTGAATGGAATGATCGAGTTGGAGATGAAATGGAACAACTTTTGTTCAGTTTGGCGCCATAGCAGTGGCGTAGGCAAAACAGTAAATAAATATGCTTATCCGTGCAAGAAATGTACAAACGTGGGTCTATCCATGTTACAAAACCTTATCCCGGGTGTTGATCCAACGACACATAACCTGCAAATGACAAGCATCCAGACATATTTGCTGCAGAGCGTTCATACCGCGTGCAAATTTCTATATAGCCTTTCACTCTTACGCGGAGACAACAGGAATATGGCACTGGATCGTAGCTCGATTTCGGTTCAACTTTATATTTGCCTACTGGCACCAAGGAAATATGTAGATCCCATTGGCTGTCACGAGCATTCGTAGTTCGCAGTATTGCCTTGGTCTAAACTGTAACGGTGTCAAAGTCGTGACGAGTTCACAAGAACGTATGAATGACGTTGTGTGGTTACGTATAGAGTCCCACCTGTTTTATGGACCATCGACAAAGGAAATTGTGTGTCGATGAAATAATTAATCCAAAAAGGAATTTCTGGAAATTTACCAACCTGCTATCGATATCATATTAACGGTGTAGCAAGAACTAAGACACAAGTGGAGGAGCCGGGATGCGCCTATCAGTCGAGGCGTGGAAAGGGTCCATCGCGGCCTTGTTCTCACGCGAGAATCAAGACAAAGTTTCCAGCTTTCCGAATGGCACACGTGCCGGTCGCGTTGATCGGTTTGTGCCCATTACATCCAAAACGAGCTCATAACACGGCACACCCCTCAGAGGTTGTAATCGATGGAAAACGCCGACCCCAAGCCATTCCAATCATCACGCGCTGGGCGCCAATGATGAAACCGTCAACGAACATATTTACACACGGACAAGAACGCCGCGGGAAACTAGTGTAAGTACGAGTACGATAATATTGTTCGTTTTAACTTCGAGCCCCATGTGTGAACAGCTACAGTACAACCCGACGCAGTCGACAATATCCGATCCTGGCACTAAGCTGACCCCCATTTACTTCGACGACGGAGGACTACAATGCACGCGATCACCTGTAACTTACCCACATATGTGGGACAAACACGCCCTCAGAGTATTTAATACACCAGCTCCATGCTTCCGCATGTATCACTTACACTACGACTTGGAGAGGTTTCGTAGATACGCCACAGTGAAGCATGTATTGCGTACCCGCTGCCATTTGCCATACTGCGAAATAATTTCAGCGCATACTCACAACCTTAGATCCATCGTCGCAAGCCCACGGCGATTGTCCCATAACCCCCCCGGCAAACAACAAATCGACGAAAGAGCTCTGGTGCTTCTTCTGTGGACACCTACGACTTCCAGGCCACGACGACATAATGCCGATACTCACCACCCCCGAACACTTCGACAGCGAATCCTGTCAGCACAGACTCCACCAAACAACCATGTGAGCCCGTTGCACATCTTCCATGTCGACGGTCAACTCGAACGTTAGACCCGAAGCCAGGGTATACTGCAGTCTCACGGTGACAACAACACTATGTGCCAGGCACTGCACGACGAAACATTACGTGATAAGGAAACTATATGGCGTTCTCCCAGTTTATCGGTGTCCGGGCCTTGAACGAATGATTGGAGAGTTTACTCCACCCAGAACTGGACCTGAACAACGTAGTGTGGTCGGAACATCATGAAGTGGAAAAACGTTGAGTATATCCATCGGTGGCGAAACAGTGGTTTTGCGCTTCCTGATAGCTGTTATGGTGAACATAGACGAGGAATATTTAGGCTGCTGTAGTGAGTCAAGACCCTCTCGCGAAACTTGGTGCACTGGGGGAAAGTAACGCCTGCTTGTGTGAAAAGCAAGTGAACGCTGGTTATGCGCACACGTCTCGACAATCACATTTATGTTTGAAAAATGACTTCCAACCGCAGTTGGAGTACCACAAGAGCGATAGGTACTACTGCGGCAGGTGTTGTTGGACGTTATCCAATGCCACGTACTATAACTACTGAGCCATCGGTAAGTTCTTAATTGTATCTCGGCGGAGATAGTACATCACAAATGTCAGCGCAATCCGGCGTTCATCTCGCTGTTAATCCTGAAACTGGCATTTGTGAACTGTGTTATAATACGCTGTTAGTCTGCGCTTCGCGTACAGGCGGCGTTATGGCTTGACCTCTTGCCGTTAAGTGTGTACCTCGGCAGTTACGTGTGTAACTCCGTCATTCCCATGTCTATCACTTGTACAAGGCCGAAACATATGAAGGGGTGACTCGAACCTCTGGTTGTGCAGGTGAACACTGCATCAAATCAGCTATCCTTAATCGATTTTGCGGTTTCTGGTAACGCAGGTATTGTATCGTGTGGCTACGTACTTCCTGCTGCTATGAAGCGTTCCAAGCCATTGCGGCACGCTCGATGGAGATTATGTAACGACAATCACCTGATGTTGGATTGTGTATTGTTGTGTTACAATGACGGTATAGAATCTGGACGATGTGTCCTGTGTTCTTTGATGTGTCCCTTCTTGTAAAAGGGTACAATGTCGACAAATCTATACGCAGACGAAGCCAAATAAAAACATACAGGAAAACAATATTTCCCGGGAGGTAATCCAAATTCGCGTCACATAATCACCGAAGAGGCAATGGTGGGCCCCCTCAAGTTGAATCACACCATAACTTCCACCAGTTAGTCGTTGTGGGCCTGGTAGCGATCAATAGGAACACGTTGCACATTATGTGTCGTGTTCAGGTTTTGCACTATTCATACTGACAGGTCATAATGTTGATCTCCGCGGTCACTCCAATATCACCGTACTAGAAATATTCAAACGACCACTGTAAAAAACTAGTAAGACAGCCTCCTGTGCGCAAGTTTGATTTTAACCAGTGAGCTATCAGCAATATGTCAACGTTGGGGAAACCCTTCTACCCCGCGAATATTCTGCCCTCGGAAAATCTCGGGTGAGCCCCAAACAGTTCGGGGTTGAGACGATCCACGTGTGACGAACGAAATCATTAAGTTCGGACTGGCATACGGCCGGGAACCCGTAGAGCCTAACCCTTCGATATTACGGCGTACACCACACAATTCTGTATCCCAAGGCCCCCTTTTTAGAGGCATTCATGCATGCGCGGTTCATCACACGAACGCACGAATTGACACGTAGCCACCATGCTAGGTGGCATCTAAAACAAGAATGAACAGGAGCTTTCATTAAATTTTGCTCTGAAGTTTTTATAGGGTATATATAATAGCCGTAAGGTGAGTAAGACAACAATTCGCTCGCCGTTTGTTTCCGATACTGAACATTGCTTCTATTGCGGGGATCGTAGTAGATGAGTCCCTATAGGAAACGCAAAAACGTATATTTTTCCTTATCTGAACTGCCATGATTTGATCGTATTTCATATGCCCCCCCGTAATAAACATGCTGAACACCACTATATTAACACGATTGGTTTTAGCGAAGTGTTGCCTTAAGCATCACTACCGTCCGTTTACAACTCGATTTCGTGTATACACAAAATTCCGGACGGAGGTAGAGTTATATTCCTGTTTATAATAATTACTCGACGATTAAAGACTTCTTGATTCCAGGTTTCCACCATGATTGGGTTTCATTCTGCTTGAGTATTTGCGAGGTCAGCTGTCTACGAAAATGATACATATTGGTGCCCTTTAGCCCGCCATGAACTCACCTCGGTGATGCTCAGCCAGACGGTATTGTACCACTTAGGGTCGTCGAGGCAAAGCTTGAGGGTCTTGGTTTCGTCGGTGTAGAGGTTGAAGTACTGGTAGTCGAGGGTCTTGCCGCTGGATGTGATGGTGCTGAGGTGGTTGCCGTTGTCGAACACGTCCAGCGTCCTGGTGTTCTCATCTCCCTTGTGGAAGGCGATGCTCATGCTGACGAGGTCCTGGGGTTCCTCGAAGGAGTACGTGATGCAGCACCCATCGTCCTTGTCAGAGCTGTCGAGAATGTCCCCCTTGCAAGACCATCGAGAGTTGGCCCAGACATCGTTGTCCCGGGTGTTGTAGGGTACGCAACCGCTCGGGCTGCAGCCGTTCCCAGACTTCCTCGTGTCGTACCCATTGGCGTCCACGTCCACCCAGGTTCTGTCGCCCGCCTCAACGAGGGCTGTATCGTGAACAGTAGCGTGCCACGAGTAGATTGGCATGGGGGCATAGCGGGAACAGGGTTATAAGTATGAAGTTAAGTGAGATTTGTTTGGATATCTCGTTGCAGATATGAGCGTAACAGTTGTGACTGTCCAAATGTTGATTTCTCCTTTCAGGTGAATTTTAGTTTGGATGCGTACATGGCTAGACCATGTACGAAGTATACACATATCATCGATCACAACACACTTGCATCAATCCTGATTATGAACCTACTATCTTCGACAACTGACTGAGATGATTCGAATGCTGGTCGGGGGAAATTAATCCCATTCGCCATAGCATCCACATATCAGTGAAAACGTTCACAACGGTGCAAACGTTGGATGCGCTGTAAACACTGCACATTGACATTGCAATAAGTTCGCGAGAATTGGGTGCTTCCCATATTTTGAGGGTGAAGCCTTTTGCAACCGCCAACGTGGGGCCTGCTATAAGGGCCAGTCTCGATCAAGACATATTATCCCCTATCTGCGCAAGCGTACGTTTTCGTGCATTGCGCAACACGACCCGCCTTATATTTATGTTTCAAGCAGACAGGTCTATGAGGAGTCCAGCTATGCCAGTGCTGAATACTCTCGCGCTATTCAGGTTTGTAAGGGACCCAATATGCGCGTACCAGGTACCAGAATGGTACGCTGTATTTTAGGGTTTGCAGACTGTTCCCAACGTTTGGCGTACGATGTCCGTCAAGGCCAATCTATGAATACGTTGTTGTAGGGCGGGTGTGTTAACACAGTAAGATCTGTAAACAACATCCCATGTCGTATTGGCGTGATTTGATCACTTCGTACAAATACACACGTAGTGAATGCAACGCCGTCGTTCCAATGTCGGTTGTGCTCGGTTCCATATGATTGGTACTACCATGTTTGGCGGATCAGTGGCTCTTCCGCTCTTGAATAAGATGTCAGGGTCCGAAAATACGTTTATCGCCGTTGGCGGAGTGATACCTATAGGAGACCTCACATATATTATTTTTTATCATTCACAACTAGTCCGTTACGGCTCTAGCACCGCTTGCAGTGGCTACGAACGACGTACAATACGTTGCAATAGGACAACCCGTGGATTAGAAACAAAACAACAATGTAAAGCTGCAGTACACTTAATCCGTGCGCAGCACCGTAAAAGCGGAAAACACGGTTGAATTCGGCTCCTTCGCTCTTGCCACCTACTGCACTAACATCGAATGTTGAGTTACAAGTAATGCGGTATTCTCAGTCGTAAAGCTACCACGGTCCCACATCAGGGAGATATCATACTAATATTGTAAGTGACTTCGCACTACTTTATATATATACGAAGTATACGACTAATATTTCGCCATATCATGTATGTGCATTCACATGCGTTGCACCGGCGAACAATCACCGCTTCCTTCGTACCTGAGGCAGTGCCGACGGTGGCAGCCCAGATGGTAGCCAGTATAGCGAAAAAGCGCATGGTGATAGAGTCGTGAGTAGGAGTCTGAAGTGTTTGGTAGGTGTGGTGATGGTTGGGAGACGGGAGTGAGGAGTGAGATGGTGTGTGCCTCTAACTCGTCGCTGCCGGTGGGGAAATGTTGGTTCAACGTTTCAGCGACGGGGGTTGGATTTGTTTAGGGTCTGGCATCTGAGTCGTGAAGACTTCTGGCAGACGGAATTATTTTTTTTCTCGAAAATATATTGTGGAAGTACTTCGGAATTCCGGGGTATCTAGTTGCATTTGGTACATAACCTGCAAAACAAAAACATTAAACTTTGGCCAACGTAGTGTGTGCCAGGAGCCCTGCTGGTCTAGGAATCGACGGGAAATTCATTACCCACCTCAGGCTTCCTTCTGGTTCTACCTTGCAAACGATTGTGTGTCAAATACTAGTTGAACTTGAGTCCGCTACATCGTCGTTTTCAGCTGATAGATAGCCAGGTTGCGGTACGTGATGGACTCATTGTGCTGCAGGTCTAAGAGGAATCAATTCGTGATGCTTAAAACTTACAAGAGGCTACCCGCCTGACGACATGTTTGAGGGAAAGTATTGGGTATTCAGTGGTGATGGAGTAGCGTTTTTCTACGTGTTACAGTTGTATTTCCGACAGTAATCCACGTCGCCAGATCCAAGGAGCACGCCGCTCGAATTCTTAGACGCCACAGGACTGTACCTGTTCCCCCCTGTGCCGAGGACCGAAAAACTAAACTGTTTATATTATATTCTATGTCAATGTTGCTAAATGTGGCCATACTTTTGTCTGATTACATTCTGCGAGTGATTTAGGCAACCATTGTGCCTACGGTTTTTTTTTTTTTTTGTGTGTGATTTCGTGTGCGTAAGAGGTCGTGCATCTAAAACACTGTATGTATGATTTCGTGCATATAAATTGTGTTCAGTATATTCTCAACGTCGGTTCAATGTGAAATTACCCCACAATACAAATTCAAATCGGCACCCTCCTCCCGTTTTGAAAGCAACAAAACAATGAAACCGTAGTGTGGCGTCGTTTGGTGTTTTTTGTGCGTTCCTGACCATAACCTGAATGATAATTGTCTCAGCGCAGTACCATATAGATCATTATAAATATACAGTGGTGTCTAGAAGAGCCCCAGTTATAGTATGTGTTGAAGTGTGCGGAGTAAAAACGTAAAACCAAACCACAAACAGAAACGAAGCAAACGGGAAACACTGATAATTGTTTACCAGGTACCACACACGTGTCCACAATCTTCTAACAATTGCAAGAGACGGGACCGTATCAACTTGTTTTGTTAGTGATTGGCTACTGGCGTCAACTAACCTACTGTTGCTGTGGTACCAACTGCTGTGGTATAAGTATACTATTGGTATTGACACGGAATGCCCATCGGCGGTATAACACAAAATCAATGAATAAACACGTGTCACAAAAACAAAGACAAAACACCCGTTCTCCTTCAGTCATAAACCTATGTGGATCGTCAAAAATAGTACGAGGCACAACGGGGTCAAATTACATCCATCCATATGCCCACATATTTCAGTGTGCACAATTGTGTATCGGGGATACGTGTGTACATGCATGCCGTGAAAAATGTTGCCATGCCTCCACCGCCGGTGTTGCACAGTCTGCACCAGATGTGAATCCACAATCGTCCGTATGTGTATGTATAGCATGAATTATTTGCAGTTTTCAACCATAACGTTTTCGTTTATTGCGCGTGGACAATTATGTGATTTTTGAATGCGCTGTAGAGCTGTATGTTAATCAGTGTGAATACTGGTAGGCTACACTGAGGCATTGATGATGGCCAAGCGATGGTACGTAGGTAAGTCAAAACTGGTAGAACATTCAATATAGTTTTTACTGTACACAATTTCCTCAGCGCTGCGCCTAGGTACAAATCAATACGCAAGAGTCGAAGTGGCCGAGTCGCCAAAAACATATATATATATATACCTGGTTGGTATATAGATGTTATGGTGCAACATGAGCAATAATAAAGTTATCTCCTTTCGTGCTTGTTTGAGTCGTTGCGCCATTATGGCCGAACTTGATGTTTTGGTACCGCGTACGGCTTGGACGGCCACCGAACTCCGCCCGCTTGAAATGAGTTCACGCCATCCTTTGTCACAGGTTTCGAAAGTAATTTAAAAAGGTGTATCTAATGTATTCTCGAGGCTCACCATACACGGTACAAACATATAAAGAGATATGCATAATTGCATACATACATTCCTGTTATTCCGTGTATGAGTACTATGTACAGGGTACGGACCAGATATTGCGTGGTACATGGTATACACGGCGATCCAATTCAGGGCCACAAAAATAACTGAACTGCATGCACTGTTAATGTTACGCGGCCAAACGTTAGTAATTCAATGTACGGGTACATTTTATGTCCCTGACGATGTGTCTTCTGCTAACGGCGGTGCAACTGGCTCAATTACAATATAGCACTCGACACACGTATTTTAGCTAGCTATGTATGAACCACAAACGAGCCTGCAGTTGATAGTATCCTGCCCGTCTACTCCTGAATTAGTTTGTTTTTGCCCCCGGAATAGTGAATAGGGGGTAGTGGGTAGTATGGCGTCTAGGAACTCAACCGAGATGCTCCTCTGGTCTCGAGGTAACTGTACTTGCGCGCAGAAAAGGAAATCAATAATGTTGAATAACGCTACGATATCCACAACTCAATGTTGATTGTTTTCGACAGCATATGTTATCGGGCAGGTGTCCTCTTATCGCTACAGTGACAGCATACCTATTCGGCATGCAGCGCACCGAACACATTATGTGCCACAACTAGGCACTTTGTTCAATGCAAACGATGATGCAACTGTTTCAAGTTCGAGTATCATTCGACAAACAGTATTGTGCAACCTAGCACCACAAGGATGCCGTCGGAAAATATTGTAATGACTGTGGATTTGTAAACGAGCGTGGCAACCGAAATACATCATGTTGACCTACCTATATTGGTTCGGTTGGTAATATAACGAGTCAGACACAACTAAATACCCCGTAATATCGAAGTAAACCACAACATATTGTCACGAAAAGAAATGTATCTCTCCTGCCAGAAGTATTCACAACCTGGATGTCAGATAAAAAACAAATACAAATTCCCCCGATGAAACGTTGAACAAACATTTCCCCACCTGTGGAAACGAGCGCATCGCACCCACCATCTCACTCCTTACTCCCCCTCTTCCAGCCTCCACCTGAGCTACCGCAGACTTCAGACTCCTACCAAAGACTCCATCAAAATGCATTTCTTCGCTATCCTTGCCACCATCTGCGCTGTCACCGTTGGCACCGCGTCAGGTACGAAGATCCCGGGCACTAAGTGCGTTGGTTCACATGATACGACGTACTGCACCCTAGTCACTTAAGACCGTTCCTTTAATACAGTGCTGTACGATGATGCCTGGTAGTGTGTCTCCCTGGCGATGCTTTGATCGCCATAACAGTTAAACCAACTCGCTTTTTCTGAACGATCTTCCTATGGTAGTATTTGTTGCCATTGATGAACCGCGTGTGAAGTGTGTGTCCAAACGTTCACGACGCTGTAAGGTTTTGTATATGTTGCCGGTCTGTATAGGTCCTGTATTTCCAATCCACGCCTTCTTCTACAACCGTTTCCATCGTTCGTAGCCAAGTTGCAAATGAAGTGAAACGATCAGTAACATCATGTGAAGAAGAACAAAGTGGTGTCCCTGTGGTCTGCGGACGATTTAACTCCGGTAGCGGCGAGACATTTCATTTCGGGCCCTGTGTGCCTCCTGAACCGCAAAAGAGTCCACAATCCCCGACACATGGTAGCACCGATCGTCAAGAACCCAGCGCCCTCTATTAAATAGAAGGAACCGAAGGCGTTGCAATCACCCTGTCGGTTTGAACGAAACCGTCAAAATATGCAAATACTACCACGTATTCATCGAGTCGACGAAATGACCGATATACGCGAAACATTCGGACCGGTTTATAAAAACGGTGTGTATGCCTGCATGTGTACCATACTTCCCGTACAGACCTACATGTATCTACAGCAATCAGACCTGCAGTACCTGACTTTCACATGTACCTGAAACACCGGCCTGTAGCATAGCATCATAAATGTTTCCAGCCATGCACAAAGGCCTAAATGTGTGTACATTCAGCGAGTCCTGTCTTGGGTCAGGTGACTACTGTAATATGTCATGGTCCTCGATATCGGCTGTCAAAAGCTTCACAATCACTTTATCTCAAGTACTCAACCTGCGCGAAGGTACTGAAATGCCGGCGTGTAGGGTTGACACGATTTTAAAGGCCAATAGAATAACACGGAGGGGTCGTGTTCCACCGCAGCGTTCAATTGTAATCGTGCGCGTGGATATACCGATTTTCGGATACGTTTCGTGCTTAGGAGTATTCGAGACATTCCTGCTCAGTTGATGAAAATAAGTGAGTGCACGACGAAGGCTGCATTGAGTGCATGATCGTGAACGCTGTTCAGGGGAGACACGTCCGAGGCACGTTTGCAAGGGAAATAGGAGTTATGGGCAGGACGAGCAAGTAACAGGAGTACAGATGACGTCAGGGATGGGTGCATATCAATGAGCCTCATCGTTTTACGGCCCCGCACCGAACTACATTTTTGCACAATTCCACCCCCATTCCAGCCCTCGTTGAGGCGGGCGACAGGACCTGGGTCGACGTGGACGCCAACGGGTACGACACACGTAAGTCTGGGAATGGATGCAGCCCGAGCGGTTGCGTACCCTACAACACCCGAGACAACGACGTCTGGGCAAACTCTCGCTGGTCTTGCAAGGGGGAGATCCTCGACAGCTCTGATCAGGACGACGGTTGCTGCATTACTTACTCCTTCGAGGAACCCCAGGACCTTGTCAGCATGAGCATCGCCTTCCACAAGGGGGATGAGAACACCAGGACGCTGGATGTGTTCGACAACGGCAAGCACCACAGCACCATCACATCCAGCGGCAAGACCCTCGACTACCAGGACTTCAACCTCTACACCGACGAAACTAAGACACTCAAGCTTTGCCTCGACGACCCTAAGTGGTACACTACCGTCTGGCTGAGCATCACCGAGGTACGTCGGGGGGTCTCAAGAACAGAATGACTATATGATTTCGTAGATTGCTCGGCTTGCATATCCGCAAGTAGCACAACGCCGAGTATTAATTGACAATCCGTTCCAGAACAGTATCTGAAATACAACAGGAAATATTTATGTCCATCAAGGGTGCAGGATATACAACGAATAACTTTACACGATACTATCATACCTTGCGGCAACAAATGTACCAAACGCAAGTTCGAATGCATGCATACAACGCTCTTGTCTGTGTTGGTAGAAGCAATGCTTACGTTTACAAATTTCCAATTGAAATTGCTTCTCAGACATAATCATAAGGGAGTCACTCAAGCGACGAAAATGACGAGTAAATTCCACATGCGAGGGAGTGTTCATGTGGCTAATAGATTTTTCTTAGGGTTGTCTCAACACAACGATGAATTGCACCGGAACCAAATCAGGGCATTACCAGCCAAGTACGTAGCCCTGTGGAAGTATGTGGCTGATTCAAGCCAGACCCGTGAATATATCGTCTGCCTGCGGGATATTATACGCGTTCCGTTCAGAAACTGCGATGCATATCCACCTTTCGAGAGGGGGGCTACAGACTACAGTCGTTCGATAGTGGATTATGATTTGTTGACGGCGCAGGTATGGAACTCTAAATGTGCAATCATCTGACGCCCTTCTCCGGTACCTATATGCGCCGCACTCAATCGCCCCCACATCCAACGTTGATGGTTTCACTTGTGATTAGCCAAATGCAGTAGGCTTTTCAGAGTTGGTGAATGCCCGTTCGATTGACATAATTCCCATCGATATTTGTAGTTTCGAGCTGGAGCGATGCCGAACTTATGAGTGATTTGACGGTGTGCTCCTCGATGCTACATTAGTACGTGGGTAGTGCCCGTCTATAAACGGCGCGTCCTGTCCAGAGTACGGAGCAGTAGCTGGCCAAATAGTGTGTAAAGGCTATCAGACGCACAAGGCTTAACTTGCTGCAAGCGTGTCGTAATGCAACGTAAATGGGCCTGGGCTTGCCACGTCTGAGACATCCAGGGGCGGCATTCAATGCTCTCAGGAGCAGTGCACTTTGTCTGCTGTGTATATTCGGGGTTTAGTTACATCTAGATTAATTCGAGAAGGTATATGTTTCGTTGGCATACTACACATTTCAATAATTGTACAAAAGACGAACCATAAAGCACACAACGTACGGATACAATACCGCGAGTGTAAAAGAGTATTAGCACGTCGAACTGGCGACCCGTTCTAAACTGACATCATCGGCTGGCTGTCGTTTTCCCCGTTAAGTCGAGGCTTCCGCATTCAGTAGGCAGCGGCGTCGTTGTAGACATGCTATACGCACATAAACTAGGAACAGCGCACTAATGACTGCCTGTGAGCTAAGTTGATGTGGTGTATTTTCAACAACTGTACATTCCGAGGTTCGAATCTCCTCGGCACCGTTTCTGGACGTGTTGAAGTGAATGTCGCGATAATTACGGATGTACACACGTAAATATCCTAGTACACACGTTCTGGCAACAAACATCGCTAAACCCGCGCTTGTATGGGGATGCGCTGAGTACAGGGATAACCCCACCGTTGGGCACCATCCGATATTCGAGGTGTTTGTCTAGCCGGGACTGGTGCTACGGTAGGGCGGTCATGTATAGTGTTTTTTTGTCACCTGCACAGAGCCACTCGGCCGAATTGCGGCTTTCCTGCGTTGTAATCATTAACGTTTTATTGTTTTTTTGTTGGTCTAAATGCACCGCCATCGGAGGTTTTGGTACTTAAAGCGAACAAACTATGTTTAGGTCCAACTTTCAGGGTAGATTCGGAGCCACTCGTCCGACTGGCCAAAACCTTGTAGGGAAAATGTAGGTACCCCCCCTATCATAGCACCAGTCAAGGCGTCGGGTTGTGTTGGGGTTATCTATACACTCTGCACGCCGAGCTAGCAGATCACATGTCGACTGATGGTCCGATAGTTAGAGTGTGTAACTGACATGCACGTTTCTGGCAGTACGTGCGATTTCACAATTATCCACAACACCTACAGGACTGCATATTGGCCTTGCGGCACGGTGACTACAGGTGGATGCTCTAAACATCGTGCCTTTGATGATCGAGACGTGTGCTAACTAGCAATGTGTTACACAAGCTGACTCCGTGTTCCCTTAGTCCAGCCCGTTTGATTGGAGAGGGGGCTAGACTTACTTCAACAGCCCCAACGTTACTCGTCCGTGTGCGCGACACCATCTAGTGGTTAACAGCTGTTTGCCTCCGGTGTATTTAAATAACCTTTTCCCCTCTGTATGCCTTCGACAACCCTCGCTACGTTGTTCAGGTCCAGTTCTGGGTGGAGTAAAACCACCAATGATTCCTGTTTCAAGGCCTGGACACCGTCAAGATGGGAAAACACCATGTTTTATCGGTTGTCACTTTGAATGTCGTCGGCTTGTGCTCGGATTACAGTGTGTTGTTATCGTGGCAGGGAGTGCGAATGTTGCTGGGGACGAGTTCCCTTTAAAGGGGTTGCAAACCACAGAGCCACACATATTTGTGTACGGGCGTTTCTAAGTGGATTTACTGTATCGTCGGTGGTTTTTGTTGAACAGTGTGCTTCGCTAGCGGTGGTCGGCATTGTAGCTTGGGTTCTCACAGAACGAGTGCCGTGCTTGGGGCGTCGACTCCACGTCTGTCCGGCGAGAAACATAGTTCCTTCGGCGGAGTCGAGACAACCGTCCTCAAGGTTGCGAGTTTGAGACCACATCTCCGGACGATAGCCCGTAGCAGGGGATACGTAACCAATATGTCTCTGTGGTATATCGAGCGAACAGTTGGCTATCGTGAAGGATGTAGAGACCGAGCGTGTGTAACATGTTGAGGGAAGAGCAGATACCGCGTGTGTACGGTGTAAGCCACTATAGTCGCAGTCAAGGGCATCCCCTCGATGCGTGGTTGAGTAAGCTAGACTATATAGAGGTTTTGAGGATCATATATGGCGCTTGAAATATGAATATATTTATTATTCCGTACGTCTCATTTATTTGCAGCATCGGCCTTGTCCAGTGCTTATGCTTTAGATGACTTTCAAACAATTGCTACCGATGGGCTGATGGTGTTATGGTTTGAGGCCGGTGATGGCCTAGCTGGTCCGACCTTCGACGGATTCGATGCGTCGAGCGCTGGTTTTGGTTGCAGAGAGCGCACGTTTTTTAACGCGGTTCAGGTTTTTACCACTCGAAAGGATGCACGCATTGCCCTGGAATATGTTTATGAGCAAGGCCGGGATCGTGCTTTCCCGCAGCTGTGGAGAGACATGCAGTATCGTGGATGGGCACGGTTGTCGTCGTATTTGATACCGCCGTCCTGGTTGTATCACCGACAGATCGATTGATTTATGAAGATGTCTTCTCTGGCTTAACCATCAACACAGCGTTGCCTCTGTCTGTATCAAAATGACATTAGGTACTCTAATGCACCAATTATCCATAACACCAGTGGTACCACCAAGGAGTAGCCGAAGCCGATTGTGTGATGATTCTTCAGCATTTATCATCGGCGAAAACTTGGTCTCATGGATGGTTTGCAACCTTCGCGATAGACCATCATACACTCAGCCGCATCACAATATCATAGCGTAGATGTCACACGCAATTAGGTGTAAGAGCACAAGCCTATCATGTTTCCCGGACAATATTTCAAGGCGTTGCAGCGCGATACGCTCCACTGGATGTAGATGTTACTCGTACGAATTTCAGGATCACCCTCACTTCTTGTTTTTTACGTTATTCCGCAGTTCCTCAGAGATATACGATTTTCCCCTAACAGTGTTTTTCCTACATTTCGAGCATTGATATATATATTGAGGGTAGAAGTACCTACTGTTGGTGTCTTGGTCTATAGTCTCGAAGGTAATGCCAGCACACCTGTCGAGTCAAACATCTATAACGCATGTTTAAATTACGGTGCCTCAAAGATTGGCTGCAAGCTTCACAGGGATCCCTGCACGAAGGGCAGTACCTACAAACTTTCAGCAAGAAACAATTCGGATACTTTTGTGTTAGACCTCCCAAGTCGGTGCTGGCTGGAGACTCTGGTACTTTGTGCTTAACGGTCACTGATCATAAAATTCGTATCCCGCGCTAAACGAATAGTCTGATACGGCTCGTGGACGCTCGGAAAACGTACTGTGTATGTGCGTCCGACCGCTGCCAACGCAACATCAGTACATTAACGCCTTCTGGGGTGTGTGAATGCTGGAAATAACTGACTAGGTAGCCCTTCCGCTAGGGCCTCGCTTGCCGGCGTTTGCATATATCACTGGTGGCTAAGCGCCAGTCCATGAATTCAGATGGTCGCCAAGCGTGGGTCAGCACCTACTCGCCTTGTTTATTCGTCAAAGTATCGCTGATTGGTTTACCCTAGGAGTCGATTGCCGCAAACCACGAGCATGACCTTCAATATATTGCGGGAAATCTCCTGTCCATGCATGATGCACTCGATGCAGCTTGAGGGGTGATTTCGTGGAACGTTAGTGACCTGGGTGTTATCGGCGCGGTGTTGAAGGGAGGGAACGCGAATTTTAACGTCACCTCGAAACGACACTCGCAAATTATACGGCAAGCTTGTTTCAAAGCAGCAGCTGACTATCGATACCTGCCCTCCAAACCGCACCATCTACAATATCGACGGCATTGAGCACCATCCGACATATGGGCGGGGGTGCGAGAACATTACGCTCTAGATGCCCATCGACGGCGGGCAGACATGGTAGAATCGCTGCGGTCGTGGTGTGTACTTGGCAGTTCTTGCGGCGCTTTGTTTGGCAAATTCGCTTCGACCAGCAGCTGGACACCGTTAGCGACTCGATAACAGCCTGAAACCCTGCAGCTCCAAGAGACAAGCCCACCAGCTGAATGATTGACGGGTGTCACGATAGAGCACATATTCGAAGACAATGAACGTCACCTTTGATGCATAGTGCTTGCCTCAAAATGTCTTGTTCCGCCCCTCCTCACCTCGTCCTAAACTTCTTCGTGCGAATTCGTTGTGTTTGGTGGATGCAGACGGCTTTTGAAAAGGCCTTTTGGTGTGGAACACCGTGAACTTGGTTATGATGAAACCTTTTTGAGTTTCGAAACATTCCGCTTGGCTACAAACATTCCCTCTGGCGCCCCCCTTTTCCCTTGAACTCGCTTGCAAGGGCTTTTTACAACGGGGATGAAAAATATGATGAGCGTAGGATAGCACTTTCCATGGTTTGGAGGTGCATGTCGCGATGATGGCTGTGCGACGGGGAATTAAATTAGAATAACAGGAAATCGGTATATGCAAATACTGTACACCACAAAAACAGAAATACTCAGCGACTGATTACACGGATAACTATAATACCAGGTATACAACAAGTCCGTATTGTTTATGACTTTTATTTGTATGTACACTTACTTGCTCTCACTCTACACTCGACTATGCGAGCACATATTTTTATCTGCTGCGGCCCCCCTGGTGGCGCCTAAGTTTGTTTCGTTTTTTTGTGCACTCCTCGGTCTGGTGGGCGATGATATTGCTGCTGCTGCAGCGGCCGTTCCTGTTGTTGCTGCTCCAATATACTGCTGCTGCTGCTGCTATACATTCGGTACCCTTGAATTTACATGGTACTCACACTCGGACGAACACCTAACACATATAGTACTTAGTATATCATTTCAAGCATGTATAGCAGCTATTCAACAATATATATTGAGAACGCATGGCGCATGCTAAAACGTACTTAAACAATATGTGACAAGTGCCTGCGTACACTACAGTATACTTTGCATTAAATTATAATGTTGTTGTCATCAGCGCTGTGTGTTGTACCAAAACATGAACTTCAACCGTAAGTGCAACGACTCAAAGGTACGGCATAACATCTACAGGTTGAAGTGACGTTCTTTCAGCTCTCATGTTGCATTTGCATGGCGATTCGGTAACTTTGGATGTTGCGTGCTGTAGCACCTAATTGCAGCGTTGAGGAAATGGTGCTGCTTGCAAAGTCAGAATGCGTGTGGTACCAGTTTCGACCTACGTACGTACGTTTAAACGCGTAGACGTCGCTGCTGCCTCATTGTAGACTACCTCTCTGTCTATTACTTGGCATAAAGTGGCACAGCGGCCCTAATTTCACAATAATAATGTTCACGTGCACTTTTGAAATATTTACAGCGGAACCTGCCCAACATTCGATGCCATACGCATACACGTGGACAATTATTGTTGATTAACTTCTTGAGCACAGTTTGCAACACCGGCGGTGGAGGCGAAACACAATTAATTAATTGTTGTGTGCATGCATGTACACACACGTATCCCTTTTGTATACATTTGTCTACAGCGGTATCTAATGCAGGCCTGTGGACGTGTGGTGCATTACCCCGTTGTGTTTCCCTTTCAGATTGTACACATACAGTAGGTTTGTGACACGGGGTGAATTGGCGTGTTGACTATTTGTGATGTCTCCGATCGCGGTATGGCATGTTATTAATACAGTAATAATACCACGTGTGACACTACATAATAACGGTTCCACGCTCATGACAAGTAAATTTTGAACCTGTAGCCTGCCACGACCAAATCGACTTGGCACCTCCTAATATGTTGCAATTACGAGGAGCTTGTGGACTTTTGTCTTACCTGTATAATAGTACAAACTTTTTTGCGTTGCCCCTTTAATCTTCGTATCGTTTTGTGTTTTGTTTGACGGCGTTATTTAGAAAACATGTATCTACACATGCATACATACCATACGTACGTACGAGTGCCAGTGTAAACACCGTTTTTGTACGCATTCAATGGTATTGATACAGGTTGGAGGCATTTTAGTGTAATTGTTCCGCCAGGAGAGCACTGAATGAGCTAAAAACGACCTCATAATCCATTTTTGTTTTTGCTTTCGAATCAGGAAGAGGCGCGCGCTTTTCTACGGCGGGATCCTTCAACATTGAACAAGGGTTGGCGGTACACTGAACCCTATATACATATCCAACACGCTATGCCATTTTCACTATATACGAAATATTCTACGTACGAAATTTCATATGTCTAATGTCTCTGTTCCACTTGTAAAAATAAAGTATTTTCGTTTACACGGGGAGGCCTTCACCGTGTCCGATGTCTTAGGCGATGATACGATAGAAATTGTTGGCGTGTTTTAAGCGGAAAGTGTTTTTTGTTTAGTTTGCGTATTATCCAGCATAGGCGAATGGCCGAAAAGGTATCAGCGAAAAAAGGCGGTACTTCGCCCTTATGCCGGGATAGAAACACGTTCAAAAACAAATTATTCTAAAATAGGTAGTGGGCGTTCAAAAAATATTTTGATTGTAATATGAGGACAAGGTTAGGGCCCATATAAACGAATGTAAAATAAATTCAATTTGGGAAAAAATAAAATTAAAATTCGCTTTTTATTGGTCAACACACGCACCAGCACCAAATATTAGGACCTTGGGGTATAATCTTGGGTGGTGGTGCGGGTTCTGACCAATGAAAAACGTTTTTTTTTTCCAAATTGATTGTTTTTTCGTTAACCCCTTAAGAACTGGTCCCACGTATTTGTGGACAAGTTACTTGGAATTAGTGTTGGACATTATTTTCAGTTACGAACGGGTTAAAAAGGGCCCTTATATAATTCTAAAAAATAATCTCAGACAAGTTCCCAACATTTTCCGAAACATTTCCCAAATGTCGACCCGACTATGTTCAGTAAGTAGTACTTGTTATTCTTTTAACGAGCATCTCCTTGACTTTGTATTTTCAACAAACCTGACTATAGCATCGTGAGCACCTCCGTTGGAGAGATACGATTTGCACCACCTACAATATTTTACTTTAGAGACAGACAAAATATATATATAGTATCATACGCTAGATTTCTATACGTAGAGTTCACGTATTCCTGTTTATATCCGTAATACACTACGCGTACACACATTCCTATTTTTCCCATAATCTATGTGGTACCCTTTACATACGACCATGATCCCATGCTTGTTTTCCCATAGTAAAAGTCAATATGGCCCTAAATCTGACTTTACTCGTCACTAGGCCCAGGCCTTTAAGGCACGCCGCAGGCGCAAATAGGCATATGGAGATAGGCCCGCCGCAGGCGAAAAAAATTGAAACAGGCACGTAGATAGGCAAATGCCTGAAATGCCTTAAACGTGCCTATCTATGCCTGAAATAATGCCTTAAACGTGCCTGAAACCGTCAAGGCACATCCCACACTAATTTCAAGTAGTTTTAGGGTTTCAGGCATAAATGCCTATCTTGCTCAACCCCATACTAATTTCAAGTAGTTTTGGGTTTCAGGCATAAATGCCTATCTTGCTTCCTATCTTGCTCAATCCCACACTAATTTCAAGTAGTTTTGGGTTTCAGGCATAAATGCCTATCTTGCT